>APFE030513531.1:0-10452 GCA_000404065.3 Pinus taeda
CTCTGCTACTGTCCTGTTGTACACAAGCTCTGCTACTGTCCTGTTGTATAGTGATCCATCACCTGAATAGGTTGCCATCAAGGACAACACTTTAGCCATAATGCCAACAATGTACTAGTAAATGGATCAGCTAGTACAAGAGCAAAGGGGGTTGTAGCTCCGGTACTGGTATAAGGCTGCACTAGTACAATTCTTTGTTTTGGGCCGCTCCCAAATTACTGCTGCCTTCAAGCTTTTCAATAGAGATGGAAATAATAAAAGTAGCATTATCCAGGAGCAAGGGAAGCGATACCACGCAGTATGGTGAGGAGCATGTTCACATACTGCAGCTCCAGATCTACCACAACCCCTTCCTCTGCCGCTCCTCGTTACCGGAGGACAAAGCCTTTCAGGTTCCCGAGTGTAGGAGGAACCCTACAAGACTGCTCCACCACCAGAGCCCCCTCTTCTGCTCAGTAACCTAACTCTTTCGCGTCGCATTTTTGCTTGCTCTTAGCTGGGTAACAACAGAACCTCCCAATAACCATACAAACTCTGCACATTAACAGTTCTGTGAACCCCTGCAGAGTGATTGAGAGAAACGCCCAGAACTAGAAGTAAAAAATCGACACCTAGTGCATTGAAGCTGGTATGCTATGAGCTTTTAAAGAGCGGCAGGAGGCTGTGCGCAAGACTATAGGTGAACACAATAAAGGCCTGATTAAAGAAGTTTTGCAGACCCATCTCCCTTCCCAAGCGATCTGACTCGTGGCTTATGTGAGCTGATAGATGCCCATATGATGCTCAGCTTGATTGTTCTTTAAACAGTTAATCACCCGCAGGTCAACACGCTAGGCACATTACAACCATTGCCCATTCCGCCATCAATTTGGACGGAAGTTTCTATGGATTTCATTACAGGTCTTCCAAAGTCAGGGAACAAGTCAGTCATCATGGTGGTTGTGGACCGATTGTCGAAGTATGCTCATTTCTGCACTCTTCCCCACCCGTTTACACGCACCTTGGTTGCTCAAACTTTCATGGATCAAATCTTCAAATTGCATGGCATGCCCATTTCTATTGTGTCCGACCGCGACCCGATCTTCACCAGCAATTTTTGGCAGGAACTCTTCAGAATACAAGGTACTCAACTAAAACTCAGTACTTCCTACCATCCGCAAACAGATGGTCAAACTGAAGCAGTCAACAAATGTCTAGAAACCTACCTTAGGTGTTTTATTTCAGAAAAGCAACACCTTTGGGTACAATGGCTACCTCTGGCAGAATGGTGGTATAACACCAACTATCATGCCACCACCAAAATGACTCCCTATGAAGCAGTATATGGTCAACTCCCGCCTTCACCTACTTCATATCTCAAGGGCTGCTCAAAAATCCAAGCAGTGGATCAACTCCTACAACACCGCGCAACTATGCTCGCCCATCTTCGAGAGAATCTTCATCAAGCTCAGAACCGCATGAAGCAACAGGTAGACCAGCATCGCTCAGAGCGCCAATTTCAAGAAGGGTATCAGGTCTTTTTACGGCTCCAACCATATAAGAAAACATCACTCAAAGACAAAGAATGTCAGAAACTCTCTCCCAAATTCTACGGACCATATCAAGTACTTCAACGCATTGGAGAAGTGGCCTACAAGTTGGCTTTGCCACCTACTGCAAAAATCCATCTAGTTTTTCATGTCTCATGCCTCAAGAAAGTGATTGGGAACAATTGCAAAATTCAGACTAGTCTACCGGAATTGGACGAAGAAGGGTCCATCTGGCTTCAACCAGAACAGGTCCTCGACACACGAGTCAAGCAACTGCACGGCCGCATGATTAAGGAAGTCCTAGTCAAATGGAAAGACACCTCTCCATAAGATGCAACTTTGGAGCTAGCCACTATTCTGCAGCAGTTTCCGCAGCTTCAGCCTTGAGGACAAGGCTAGTCTTAAGGGGGTGGGCATGTTAGGGTCCCACTCTAACCCCCTTATCTATGTAATGGGACCACGTCATAGTTAAGAGTCAATAAAGCCCATATTAATAATTGTAAGTGGTTAATCCGCAATTAATAAAGGAACCACAGTTATTTGCAAATGGGCCGACCATATTAGTAATAAGCGGTATTGACCCGTGGTATTACTTGTAGGAGTCATATATAAAGGATAGTAACTCCTTGCGAGGAGCATCGTGTCTTATTTTTGTAATCGAGCTCTGCTCTATTAGAGGTTGCCCCCTCGAAGAGGCAAGTGAACATTACTCTCTGAATAATAAAGTCATTGCCATTCTGTGTTCTCGGTCTCTTTTCTTCGCATATTCTGTATTTGGGTATCTTTTGCAGGTTAAGAAGCATAACACTTCGAGCCAAGATTGCCACACAGTGACTCGCGACGAGTCACGATGATTGTGTTGGGGACCTGTTGGATATTGGATCCCCCAATAGCAAGTTTTTGGGGCTTAGAGCCCGAGTTTTGGTCAATATAATGTAAAGACCACATGAAATGTGAGCGGGGAGCACGAGAGTCTAGAGTTGTCCACCCTAAAATAATGTAATTTAATATAAGTTGTGTCGGCCTACCCATGGTCCGCGGACCATGGGATTGTATAGATAGAGTGAGGCTTTATGTTTAGAGGTAGTTCTAAGTTTTGGGTAATAAGAAAGTCTTGGTCGATGAAAGAAGAACACTGAGTCTGTAAGTTCAAGTTATGGGTTGTAGTAGTAGATAGAAGGCTCTGTAGCTGAGTGCGTGGAGTCCTAGAATCCGCAGCTAAGTGCGCGGACCCCTACAACTGAGTCTGTAGGGTAGAGTCGAGTCTATAATGGATATAACTTTGAAATCATCATAAATAAAGATCAGTTGATTTGATATATTGGGCATTAGGTTATAGATCTGTATTTGAATGTTATGTATTGCTGATATCTATTTAGTTATACGCGCACACTTGTATATATGCTTATGAATGGAAATATTCTAACGCACAAACACTAATTAAGGAAGACTTGGGAAATTAGCACTGGTCGCACTACGACTGAAGCTGTGCGAAGGTAGTCCCACAGAACGTTAGAAGCTGGCTGGTGCACGTAACATAGTAAAACGAAGGTTGAATCAGGTCCTGATCTCCCACATAAAGACATCCCTAGGGTGCGGAAACTTGGTTCCAACACCCTCCCATACTACCTCGGGTGAGACCTTGGTCCACGCTCCATGGATTGTTGCCGAAAGGGCTGGTAGTGTTGGGATTTTCTTGGCTAAATTCACTGCTGAACCTGGGTCAGGGCCCAAGTAGCAAACATAATGATCCAATCTAGATCATTTATACATGGAATCAGATCTATATTTATAGAATTTTTCTACATGGTATCAGAGCTAGATTTATAGAAATTTCTACATGGTATCAGAGCTAAAATCACTATAGAAGAGGAGAAGACAAGTTTGTATTTTATAGGAGAAAGAAAATTTGCAGTATCATCCTTCAGAGCCAACAGGATGTCATTCTATGGATTGAGACTTGAATATTACCTTGAGGATAATTCTAACTATATTTCTTGAAAAGATCAAGATAGAGAAGGGAAACATAATACCGAAGTACTTGACCAAGTTCACCCAATGTTGGAATGAGCATGGAAGTGTCGGTGTTATAGTTCTTGAAGACGATCTAGTGAGACTAGCACTTCTAGGAATTCCCAAGAGCTGGCATAGCTATTGGGACTCAGTTAATGGAAGGTTGAAGCTACCAAAGTGAGAGAAATTATGGTCCAACTTGATACAAGAAGAGATCTGACGGAACATGAGGGATGGATCATCATCCAAGTATGATAACAAGGAGAATTGTGCCTTAGTGGGAAAGGTGAAGAAAGGGAAGGGGAAGTCATCCCCTTCCAAATTAGATTCCAGTCAAGGCAGCAAGAAGAAGGACATGTCAAATATTAAATGTTTTCATTATCATGAGATGGGAGACTATGCCACAAAGTGTCCTCACAAGAAGGTAAGTAAGAATCCCTCAGGAGGATCAGAAGGTGAAGCTCTTGCTTCACAATTCAAACTGTATTTAACCCTCATCGCTTGTATGGTGACATCGATGATGGGTAATGTGTAGTACATGGATAGTGGAGCCTTATTCCATATGACCAAAAATAAATATTTCTTCAGTGACTTGGAGGAGAAGGACCTCCAGATGCACATCAAGATGGGAGATGAAGGGAGGTATAGCATGACTAACATCAACATTTTTTCCTTTAAGAGGGATTCTAGTTCTCCTCTCACATTTAAAGATGTCATGTATGTTTAGGTTTTGAAGAAGAATTTGGTTTCAGTTGCCATGTTGGTGGAACGTGGCTACAATGTGATATTTATCAAGGGAAAGGATTTCCTTCATCACATACCCTCAAGATAGGTGAAGCCGATCAGGGTTCGGGTGAAGAACCTCTACAAATTGGATGTAAAAGACTGCACTACATTGAGCACTAAAGCAAAGAAGGTACAGATTCGAGAAATCGGTGAGTTGTTGCATAGAATATTGAGTCACTTGCACCATGGAGCTTTGAAGATCATGTAGAGAATTTATATAGGACTTCCTAAGGGTACACTAGAGCAGAGAGACACATGCAAAGGGTGTACATTGCGAAAGTACACCAAATATTCCTTTCATGATAAAGACAATTTAGCATAATCAATCCTTGATAGAGTTCATTCAGATGTGTGTGGACCATTCTCGATAGCATCCACGAAAAAGCATAGGTATTATGTAATATTTGCTGATGAATTTTCTCGTAAGGGCTAGATTTTTTTCACGTAGAAGAAAGCTTAGATGTTTGATAAATTTTGTAAATTTAAAGCACTTGTTGAGAAATATACCACTAGGAAAGTTAAATCTCTCAGAAGAAATAACAGTGGAGAATCTATGTCAAATCAATTCAATAACTTCTATGCTTTAGAAGGTATTTGAAAAGAGTTGATAGAACCTCATAACCCACAACAAAAGGGGTGGTTGAAAGGAATAACATAAGTATTGTGGTAGAGGCATGAGCGATGTTACATGATCAGGGCATACTGTTGCACTTGTGGAAAGAAGCATGCAACATAGTTGTTTATTTGTAGAACAAAAGCCCTCATCTAATTCTCAGGATGAGTACACCAGAAGAAGTGTTTTCAGGTAAGAAACTAGATGTGGCACACTTCAAGATCTTTGGTTCACTAGTCTACTGTCATGTTACCAAGGATGGACAGAACAACTGAGTTAGGCATATTTGTGGGGTACACTAATACACATCACAACTATTGTGTGTACCTACTATCCAACAAGATGACAGTGGTTCACAGAGAAGTGAAGTTCGATGAAGAGAAGTCCATGAGAGGTTCCCTTGAGAGGGAGATTTGGTTACATGAAGATGAGGAGATTTTAGCTCTAAAGGAGGAACCTCAGGATGATCTGGAGAAGCCACATGTAGAGGAGAAGAGAATGGAAGCTCCCACTCATGCAGAGAATTCTAGAGATAGAAGGAAGCACACTAGAGAGGATGAAAGATTGATGCATGATGGTAGAGAGAATGTGGGAGAACTCATATCAAAACATAGGCATAGGAGGTCACCAGATCTATACACTGTCTACATGGCTCTAATGAGCAAGAGTGTAGAATTTGAGCCATCCTCATTCGAGGAAGCAGTGTAGTAATCAGTATGGGTTGATGCCATGGTTGAGGAGTGTTAGTGTTAGTGTCTTCACACCGCCATCAATGATCAAAATTTTACTCTTTTGCATTCATATTAGGAGTCCCATTCACAATGAGTTGCATTCCATTAGGTCATGGATCAATTGATGGTAGGCGCATTTTAATTTTTCCCTCATGACACATATCTGCTGACCATTTTACATGTGTGATTCAATCAATAGTTCAGGTCCAGTTTCCTTTTCAGTTTATTTCATCAAATATGTTTTAGGTCTTAGGGTTTCAGTTTTGTTAGGTATTAGGGTTTCACCATGTCAAATTTTCAATAACCATTTACCAATAAGGGTACGCAGATACATGAGGAAGACAATAACCATCAGGCACTTTTAATTTCATAATTTGTGAATTTAATAAGTTTTTCACCTCAAACCAGTTTGTGTAAAACAGAGCATTTGTATTTATTTGTAAATTCATGTAATTTTATAAGTTCTCATATGTAATCAATAAGTCTCATGTTGCTCCTGGTCACCTGTTGTTATTTCGAAGTACATGCCACTGCAAAAACAAAGGTCATCAAAGAATTAGTTCACCTATTTTAAGCAAAAAGTCAAGCATCCAAAAAACAGAGCATTTGAAAAAAGCCAAAGGACATTATAAAGTGGGTTTTGGAGATTGAAAAATCAAAAGTGCCCAAACCATATAAAGGCCATTTCATTCTCAAGTTAATTCATTGTTTCAATTGAAGTTGATGAGAAAAATCGTGATTTTGAGGGATCATTGAACAAAAGGAAGAAATTTTTGTGTTTTTGGAGGAAACTGCCTAGCACTACGCATAGGATCGGCACAACGCACCTGGGAATTTTCTCCTTTGTTACTATGAAGGGGTGCTACACACAGGATAGGGTCTATGCACCTGGGAAGTGCGCTATGCACCTATCATCTGAGCTACCAATTGCTGCTAATTACACAAATTGCTTCAAAACACCCAAATTTCTCTATTTCTAAGTAAGTAATATCACTTTCCTTGTAGACAAGAGTGGTTGCATAATTTTTTTGGGTTGTGTTATCTCTGTAAACATTAAACGCTAATTGTTTCTCTCCATATCATTAAACTCTAATTGCTGCTATCTATCAAATACAATCATTACTGCTGCTGTCCCATATCATCTTTCATTGTTTCCCTACAACTGATCCTCCCATACATAATCCCCTCCCTAAACCTTTTCCTACAATACCCTAAACCCTACCATTACTCCCAAACCCTATACTCATATACCCTAAACCCTACCATACTCCCAAACCCTACACCATTCATTAACCTACTTATTCCCCACACCCCTATCCCATTCTTATGCACCCTCACTGACTTTCCTATTTAAAATCTCTTCATACTCATCATACCCTAACTCACCAATTATCACTCCTCATTGACCATAAAGACAAACAACAATACAAATAATGGAGAGGGACAGTGAGTATGAAATGGAGGAAGATACACATAGTGACAGTTCTAGAGAGAGAGACACTCAAGGCAGAAGGCCTCATAAGAGAGGAAAACATATCAGAGAGGAGTCCACCAGTTTGAGAGAGCTACAAGCCTGCCCATTTTCCCTTTCTTGTTTCAGACATCTGTCATGCTTTAATTTTTGTGAAATGGTGGAAAGGGTAAAATCCCATTATGAATTAGCAAGGTTGTTTGTGACCCATTTGGAGGACAACAATGAAGTAAACCTTGTTGGAGTCACATTCACTTTGTCACCAACTGTCATTTCAGAGGCTACAGGTATTCCAAATGTGTGTGAAAAGTGGAACAAGGGTCAATATATTGACAGGGAGTACTGTGAGCCTTACATTAAGGCTAAATACCATAAGAAACTCAGTAGAGTATTTCCCTTTAAATTCTTGGAGGACAGGTTTGCTCCATTAATGAGGATCATCATCAAGTACTTTACTTGTTAAGGTAGGTTCTCCAGACTGTATGCCTACCACATTACATCGCTGATGCATTTCACTAGGGTGAGAATGATGAATATCCCCTACTTCATATTCAGAAACATAGAGAAGTTGACATTCATTGTAAAGAAGAAATCATACCCCTAGCAGCTAACCAGTATCTACCACTTCTCTGTGATTAAAATCATTGTCTTACATCATCTGAATCTCCTTAACATACCATGGGATACCTTCATTTCTCATGAAGTGTTCAAAAGACCTCAAGTATTTTCATCAGTGACTCAAGAAGAAGGTGGACCTTTAGGACAACAAAAGGTCCAAGAGACTAAAACTATGGGAGTGCTAGTGTTTGTGACCTATGAAAGAGGCACTAGGAAACTGTTTGCAGCTACCGGATGAGTATTATCTCCACCAGGTCTGGAAGGGGTCTCGCCTTCATCTTCAGGCCATAGGAAAATATTATCTCCACAAGGAGTGGAAGGGGCTTTGCCTTCATCTTCAGCTAAAGTACAGTTCGGGCAGCACAGCAAGAGCAAAGGTAAAGGCAAGGGAAAAATGCATGAGAAGGATCCTAGTGATGGGCAAGAGAGAGATTTTGACCTTGTTGACCATGAGGAGACACAAGGAGTTGATGCCATTGATTTGGAAACCCAAGGTACAAATATTACTAAAGACATGATCATCAAGGAGCAAGAGGCTGATATACAAGCCTTGTTAGTCAATTTAGAGAGGGCAAAGTGGATCATCAATTATCTTGAGCAAGAAAACAAGCAATTGACAGACAAGCAAGTCCTCATGGAGTTGCAAATGATCAAGGAGAACCGACAAAAGGTAAATAAGGCAAAGGTCAAGATGACCTACATTGAGAAAGAGATAGAGAATGACCAGGAAACTTGGCTTGAAAGGGTCAACATTCACCTTGAAAATCTGCTTTAGAAGGCCAATAAAGAAAAGGAAATGCTTCGTCACATGGCCTATCACTATATGAGCCAGAACAAAATATGCAATATAAGGATGAGGAAACTTAAGGCAAGGTTGAAGAAGGACTTGAGTAGCAAAAAGGAGCATGAAAAGCTAAAAATATTGGCTAAGGCCTCACTAGCCCATCAAAGAAACTAATGAGGGAGCCTTGTGCCAAATCTGGGAAAGTTTTTGTGAAATTTTGTCATTTTGAAATTTTGAAATTTTCAACACAGGAAATTGCATTAGGTGCATAGCAACACCGGCGCTATGCTTTGAATGGGACACTTTTTAGAGAAATGGATTGCATATTCAGATTTAATATGATGAAAACATCAATCCCTAAAAGTTTCAGCAAATTTGGAGCAAATCTTGGTCACCTAAAGGTCAAAAAACCATCAAAAAATGCCCTCTCTGCCTCTTTTTGGACACACAAGAAGCAGTCTTGGGAGATTCAACTTTTGAGGGGGAAAATGACCTCCAAATGAAAAAATTAAAGATGTTCTAGAACCTATACAGGTAGACCTTTCCACAAGCTATCGTGGATTCAATTTGGCTAAGGGGAAGGCCTCGACAATTAGCTGATAAGTGGCGCTACACATAGGATTAGTTTTGCTCAAAAATCCAAATTTCACCTAGTTTTTCTACATGTTGACTTTTTTCTCCCATTTTGGATGAAATTATGAATGTAAATGATGCTATGCTATGTAAATGTAATTTTAAGATAACTCTAGAAGGTAGATTCATCATTTTGAGGTGGTTTGAGAGAATGAATTAGTTTCCATGGTTTTAGAGGCAAGTTGTTCCACTGTCGATATTATTGTTCTTAATTTAGATATGGTTGAAACTTCCCCTTTTCTCATGGAATCAACCCCGGAAAGTCAACATGAGTTGTTTGATGCCTATATTATGTACTCTCATAGTCATTTGTAAAGGTTGGACTCTTTTGGATGCTCTGAGCTACATTGTACATCTCTATAGTAGTTTGGCAAGGAAATAAACTAGGATTTGCAGCTATTTTTGTGGGATTCTTGTGGTAATGGGTTTTTCCATTGTTTCTCCTTCTATCAATAGTTTTTCTCATGTGTTATGTGTACCAAAATCTAATTCATTCTTCTAAACTAAGTTAAATCAAGATAGACAGGTAGAATACATTGGTAATAGTGCTCTGCCATAGGAATACATTTACTTTTTGATGTTTTTAGCTATTTGAAGAGGACTCATGATCTTTGCATGCCCTCCTCAGCTCCTCACCATTCTTAGACCTACCATCTCACTCAATTTCAAGTGCTAAAAAACCTACCTACCTCACCCCATAGAACACCTTACATTCCTAACTTGATTTCTCGGACCCAAGCTACCTACTCCATTTGGTCTAGCAACAAACCATCAAAATCAACCCAAAACCCTAGAACTACTATACCTAGCCTAAAATCCATATTTAATTCAGTCATCTCAACTAAGATTGAAAAGGAGATAGCCCTCTCCCGACCTGGTAGGGTTAGCTACTAGGTTAAGCTTGGTTTGTGGTTATCCTAGGATTGCCTCCCTTCAGCCTGAGGTCAATCTAGGCTCTAACATAGTGGCGACCATAGTGGGGAAGAAAGAAAAATCACCCCAGTATAGTTGATAAGTTCTGAAATTTTGGATGATAAGTTTAGAATTCAGTAGGCTGAAAAGTGGAAAGTTGTAAAGCAATATCAAACTCTTGAGAATTTCTGAATACACTGGCTTGAAGAAGATACACCAGGTCCAATCTCGATCTCGATCCTCCTCCTGTATTTGAAGATCCTAATCTCATTCCCAGGATACTTAGACAAGAGAGTTTATCAAGTCCTAGACTGGTTTTCAGATCTCATTCATGCCCTATGGAGTGGTTGTTTGTTGAAGAT
>APFE030513535.1:0-15923 GCA_000404065.3 Pinus taeda
CATATATGATTCCTTAACTAACTCATTTGAACCATCAACTTTTCCACCAAACCATATCCAATGATAACTTCTCCCCCTAGAACCCCCGAGTTGTAAGAGCAAACAAACAGTACCAAAATATAGCAGTACATAGATATCTAAGGAAAGTTGAGGAAGATAACTTTCACTTCGTCCCAATACTACTCATGGTCATCTCCACTAGGTAGAGATACTTAGTAATTTATTTTAGGAATTTCTAATTCATTTCGAAAGCAATTAGCTCCTCTCCAAGTCTCTCGCTCTCATAATATTTTTTTCCTAAATCTCTCCAAGTCTTGGTATCACAATTCACCTCCCCTAAGTGAGAATACAAGAGACACATATATAGGAGGAGCGACAAATTATTTTCATAAATGAGGAGTAATATGCATTCCTTGTATTCCATATAGAGGAGTGTAACTCATGCCATTAAGGAGAGGTATCCGTGCCTTAGTTAAGGAGAGTGTAATATATGAATTAAAGAGAGTGTAAGAGGAAGCTTTTATCACTTGTATTTAATGAGTGTAAGATGAATATGCCATTATTTGATGAGTGCATGAAAAAGAGTGTAATGAATTATTAAAATAAAGATAGATTTACATAAAGCCATGGGAATCATCAAGAAGGTGACATGTAATTCCTTTTAATAATAATATCATTGTCTCATTAAAGATAATAATAATATCAATAATATTAATAACATACATGATTAAGTCAAGATTGAAATATTAGGATTGATTAGTGATAATTTAAATGATTTTCCTTCAAGTATACTTGATTACCAATTGATGCAAGGTGAATAACTATTTTTGGAAATTCATACTTGAGATGCTAAGGATGACATTCTATTTTTATAAAATCACTCCACAATTGTTAGAAATGAGATTTTATTAAGGAAATTCATCCTCGAGCTACCCATGAGTGGTACTTTTCTTCCATAGAATAGGGATTCCACATCTCTATTACAAGAATTTGTGTGCCTTAGTAGATTCAGTATTTCACACTCTAATCTAGTCCAAAGATCCAAGATTCCATGCCTTTATCTTTTAAATACTTAGGACTCTACGTCCTAATCCTTTTATTATAGATTCAAGATGCCACATATTTATCTTTCATGGATTTAGGACAATGTGCCATAATCCTTTTATTATATATTCAAGACTCCACGTATTTATATTTCATGGATTTAGGAACATGCATCCAAATTTCCATGACTTCTCATCTACTCTACTTTGAAAATCCATGCTTCACCTTAAGGTACTGATTATGAGATCATACCCATTTGATGGTTCGTTGGTAAGGTATTGTTCCAAGACCAAGAATTGTGCATAACTTCTACAATCATTTTGGTTTTGAAGAAATGACTTCCACAACCATTTATAATTTGAAAATACTTGTTTGCAAATAACCATGTCCCATGCGACATCCTTCTTAGTAAAATATTCAACATATATAATCATATAAATAATGTATCGTGACTTCCACATTCATTTATAATTTGACCATCCTTGTTTGCAAATAACTAGGTCACTTGCCACATCCTTCTCAAAACAAGATTAAGCATATATAATCATACAAATCATGTATCATCCATAAATCATAATTAAACGTATTTTCCTCATAATTGTTGGGTCACCCAAATACCATATTTTTACAAACCTTTCACTTCACTTTTAAACCATATTTATCTTTCCCATACCCTTACATTAAACTATTTTCATGATTGCATTGAGTTTAGACGTATTATTTTCCAATGCATATCTTTGAGTCCTTTTTAGTGAATTTATGATTAAATTTTGAAAAATAACATGTTTTCACTTATATATGGAAGTGGGATGAGTTTCATGATGTTTGTAGGTGTATTTGAAGACTTCAACAAAGTCATATTTGACCACCAAGCCTCAAATTCGAATTTCTTCTTCAACACCTTGAATATTTGATGAAGATTTGGGAGATTCCTTCAAGCATACTTTATGCAGAAGAATCTTGGAACTTTTGATAAGATTTCTTATCAAAGATATTAGATGTTTGTGAGAGAATTTGTAGAGATATTACTTGCTAAGTTTTAGCACATGGTTGTAACCACATGAGACATTTGTGGGTTTAATAGAGATTTGTGGATCTCAAATATTTGTTAGTTATCTCAATTTTATGGATAAATAGGAATGCCTCCTCCATTCCAAGAGGAGGACTCTTGGAGCATGTATCCAACTTAAGATGGAATAGAATAAAGCGTCATTTTACATAAATTTCCATTCTACAGTTTTAGATGTAAATTTATCTAATCATTTAGATTTTGGACTGGATCTCATTTCAGTGATTAAGTTTGGATAAAGAAGGGCAACCCAGGCCTCCAAGTTGCAGTCTCTTCATTATGGAGTTGTACTAAAATCTATTTCTATGCATTCATCTCCTCTTACTTTCTTAAATCAATTGCTTTCTTAAATGAGTTGTTATGATTTATGTTGTGTTTGGTTTTAATTGAAAAAAAAAATCAAAGGAAGGAGAAAATGATTCTCTATAATTAAGCCTCTTCTTGTGTTGATTTCTAATTAGTTAAATCATTATTTTCTTATTTCAAGGCTTGCTATTATCAAGTTTTCATTGGATTTATGGAATAAATTTTCTCTTCGATCTTAGTAGAATTGAGCTCACCCCAAATGGATCAATGAAGCATTTTATTTCATTATAAATAGTTGTGAATATTGGTTAGATTTATATGTTGAGTTATAATCTTGATTGTTGATAGGTCCTGTGAAACATTAGGGAGGAAATATTGTAAGGGATTTTAGTGTTTTCTTTCTTACAGCAACCATGTTTTCTTAGCTTAGAGTCAATTTCCTTCTCCTGCTTATATTTTTCTGGCATCATCACAAGCTTATGAGTATCCCTAGTTGATAATTTAATGAAAGAAATTTAAGCAATTGAATTGCCCGAAAATAACAATGATCATTCATAGATCTATGTGTCTCAATTATGTATCACCATCCATGTTATACATTGATGTCTAAACTAGGATACCAAAAGAGAAAACATTGATAATATGCACTTAACCAAAATTAGTCTTTATCATAAGCATGTAGAAACCATGTGACCGAAACTAGGTCTATAACATACAATCATATACATAAGTATGATATGCATAATCTTTATATCACCACATCATCAACACCATCTCCAAGTTTCATCAAAGTTATCTCACCAAGAAGGGACACTATGTACTCCCCCTTTTGGGCTAAAATTGCCTCAAAGTTTTCCTACAGTCACAAGATACTTAGTTTTTTTATTCTCCTATCAATATGGTGTTAACCTTATGTATATGTATTTGATATATTTTTATTCATGCCTATTCATAGTTTAATGTTTTCTAAATTGGAAGCAACTCTATGAAAACCAAAAGATACCATTCTTAATCAAGTAGAAAATATATCCATGCCATATTGGACATGTTTTGATATAAAATACCAAATATTTCTGTATCAAAACCAACCATAAAATTTATAATACCATATCGAAATACCATGTTATGTAATTTATAGGACATCTACTTAAGTTATCTATAATAAATTGATATTCTACATGTTCTCTTTCTTATAGTATGCCTGAATCCTACATGTGTCATCTTCTTGAGTATATTGAGCTTGCCAATATATAAATATCTCACACATTAGTTGTATAACAACATTGATAGTCCATACAATGATATAATCAAACTTTCTTGACAAGAGGTAGTGAACCATACACTTACAACTGCATATCCACTCTTACATTCAACACGACTTGTGTTTTCTCACACAAATTTTACTCTTTTTATTTGACAAACTATAGATGTAATCACAGCCCTTAGGAACCAATTACTATTTTAACCAAAGTTTAATCCTAAGAATAACAAAAATTGAAGCACCATTATTTTAACTTATCAGGGTAAAGTGGTAATCACCTACTTTTCACCATTGATTTCCTTGAGTTCCACAAGCATTGTTGTTATTCACTTTCATTACTTACATAACAATTCAATCTTTATTTTGAAGAATTTGATTCCAACATATCAATTTGCAATCTTCCAATACAAGACAACTCACAAAGTAGGTTATCTATAACATTATACCAACACCCATTTCCCAATTACTCATGATTTCTATTCAATAACTAGGTAATTCATTTGGTTTTAGTTCTTATTACCTATTAATACAACAAGCTATGAAAACCATACATTTCTCAAATTATGAAGATTCTTTTTATTTTGAATAATATTTAGACTATTGCAAGGGAATTTCTAACCTAAAGATAAGCTCCTTTTTCTTTTACTACCTCTCAAAAGATTACAACCTTTTGTAGGACTACTAACTACTCATAAAACTATACATCAAAGCACAAAATTCCTAAATCCAAAAATCCCTTCCATTCCACATAAAATACAATAATCCTAGGTCTCTAAATCATGCAACAATTCCAATTAATCAAAATGTGATCTCACTGTCCTTCAATTTTTCCCTCAAAAACAAATAACACAAGCACATATTCTTGTAAAACAAGAACGCAAATAAGCTTTTCATTAATCACATACCTTTTTCTGTAAGTTCAAATAAAATAAATTTCTCACCACATAAAATGTTTATCTTGTAAACATGTTATTATCTTAACAATTTATAAGTTAATTAAATTCCAAGAAAGCAGTTAATCAAGTTCATAAATAATATGAATTTTGATTCGATTTCCTAACCAACAATAGTTTACAGAAGTTCATGAGTTCAATCCTCATAATTTCTCTAATTAATTTAGTTAAATAGAATTCAACCAATATGCAATTGACAAAATCATTAAAGAGACTAGTATGGCTTTCCTAGAGCTAATTTTTCTTAAGCCAATACAAAAGATATTTCATTAACTTATCACAATAATATTTTTCTACATTTCAAGCATTTGAAAATCAATTTAATTATACCTACAAAGAAAATAATTATAATACTAGAAGATAGATACTAGTTCACACTTGACTCCATATATCAAAATCAATTGAAACATTCTAAACCACCTAATGGTGTTCACTATACCAATCTTAGTCTCTTCAATTGTAATACAAATAAAATAATGGATTTAAATCTCAAGCAATTTCATGTTACAAATCTCTATCCATTTAACTTTAATTACACATAATAAATCCTCCTTAATCATGTCTATGAGATTCCATGAAAACATTTTTGTTCATTCTAACCAGAAGAATTACTTAGCTCATAGATATACGTTAGTATTGATTCCACACCCATACATTAGCTCATAGATATATGCTAGTATAGATTCCACACCAATACATAACTTAAGGAAAACATAACCCTCAAGTGTTCCTTAAAATCGCTTCCACAACCCTTCACGTACCAGTCATTTAAACCTCTTGTCTATTAAGAAGGTCATGCCACAACCCAGTATTTGAGAAAATTCAAGTTATTTGATGCATAATGTTAACCAAAACTACACAAAATCATACAAATTTCATTCTTAATCGTATGTATTCCCAAATCATATTTTAACACATCAAATTAATGCACATACATTACTCGTGAATCTACATTCATAGTTAAAAGTGACATCCTTCAAGGTAACTTTTGTTAAGTTTCCATTAGTGTAGATAAGAAAAGAGTCAAAATTAACATGATGAACTAATTAATCACGTTAATTTAATATTAGCCTTACACTTGTTCCACATTCCCAAAGCATACACATCAAGGTCATCATTTTATAGTTTAGATTAGGCCAATATTTTTCTTGGTAGATACAATTTCAGCTAATAAATATGGCTATTAGGCTCATAGCATATCGATAATGATGCATTAAACATATATGCAACCATGCATGAACTCTACCTATCTCACTCACTGATTGAAAATGAAGCTAGTCACATGCCTGGGTTTAAACATAGTTTTCTCAAGCATATCCTTTATGAGCATGTATTTAAGTCATTTAACATATTTCTAATAGTTTGTCTTAAAAAAATATAAAGGAATATAAGAAAACATATTTTTTTCTTTCGTGACTTTCTAAGTGAAATAATGATAATAATAATATTCCATATGCAACCAATATGATTTCAGGTCAACATACAAAATAATTCAACATGCATGCAAAATCAACATTCATACATCATCAACCTACAAGAAAGAAATTCGGCGTATTAGGCCACAGTGTTGTAGATGGCTTTGATACCATATGTAAGGTCCCACCTTACCAACCCTAAATAATATAGAAAAGTAGAGGTCACATTAATCACTAATACTCATTTTTTTATGTAACATTATTAACTTAATTATCATGTAATTATGTTCAGTCATCTATTTCAACATAAGAATATCACCTAAGAAGTTAGGGATAGCTTTCCTTTCAAACCAATTAAAAAACACATTTCCTCTCAAGTTTAAAAGATGATAGCATGTGCTATTTTCATACTTATACATGAGCTCTAAGTAATACTGGAAATAAATTCCACCATAATGCCATGTGTGAACCTTAAGCTAGATCAATTTATTTCATTTCCTATATTATAGTAAATAATCTCCACTTATTGACTCTTGATATCATAACCAAAAAATTATAATGCTTCTATTACAAAAGGCACATATAAGTGTATGAGTACTATCGTAACTATAGCAAGGTAATTTAGGGAAGAATATGCCTCTCTTCATCAATAAATCTAATAAATACCATATGTTTATGAAATGAAATCACAAATATATTGACCCTAGAACATTTCAAAATTAATTAATTAAAATGCCCAATCCCATTACTAAGCCAATGCTTCAATCATGGAAATTGTATAATGAATATTGTAGTAATATCAACTATTTTTACCAATTCAGAAACATATTATTCTTCAAAAAGTGTCAATTAAAACAATGGACTTGCAAAATTGGGCACACTAGTCATGTGTTATAGCCATTACAACATAAGATTGCATCCATGAATACATGCATCTCAAACGAAACTTATTATGCTCAGTTGCACAAAATCCTACAAAATTAGTCACTATAAAATTGTTTCCAACAAAAACCCCCTTTTTAAAAGAAATATTTGGATAATAAAAGTAACAATTGTCCTATTCTCCATTCACACTTCAACAACTTATTAAATTCATTTTCACATTCATAAAAAATCTTGTAGGCATAGGAAGCTACATCCATTAAATAATCTATTCATAAATTTTCTAATACATAAAAGCTACAGTAAATAGGATATTTACTCTAACAATTTATGTGCACAAAAACTATATTCATTGAATTTTTGACAAATACTTTTCAAATAATGCAATCTACATCCATTGAGGCCTTTTGACAAATACTTTGCAAGCATGCAATCTACAACCATTGAGGCATTTCTTCAAACACTTGGAAGCCATAATCTCTTAAGGAAATTTGACATGAATCTAACATTCTTCCTCAACCTATTTAGCTCATAAATATTATAAATTAATTCTTCAAATGAAAAAATATGAAAATAGGGAGCAAATCGTCTTATTCTTTCACCCAAAACTTGACAATAGGCACACACAGTTGGCAGCAACAATTTGAAAAATTTCCCATATTTATGATCTAGGTTTTGAAACATGTTTTTTTGGAATCAAGTTGGGGGCTATAGGGTCATATGGTACAGATACCCCCTGATGTTTCCTAAATCATTACAAAATCACTCGTGGATGTAATAATTTAAACTAACAAATCTTCTGAAGCCTAGAATCTCATTTACATATTTTGTCAAATAGAGGGCATGCAAGCTTGAAACTACATCCATGAATAAAAAATAGTAACACAAAATTAAGTTATAATTACTTATGTATTTTCTAAATAATTTCATCTATTTTAAGTGAGTTGAAAGGTTTTGAGATTCCTCAAGCATTATTTTCATTCAACCATTCCATGAAAGACATTGAAAGCATCCTGAGTTGTTAAGAATCACTCGAAAATAAGAGTTAACCAGTGATGATCATTTTAATGCATTATGTATTCTTACTTGTTATATACATTTGCAAGGATTGTAAGCACATAATGACTAAAAATTACCTCAATTATTTTCCTTGAAACTCATGGTTGTTATTATTTTACATTTTTATTTTAAGTGTCGATCCAGTGATTCCTCCAATTATATGTCAGGTATGTGTCAATTTATTTACCTCTCGCATAGGCTGCAAGTTAGCACTTATTCATGCATAATCATTTTCATATATAATAAAAATAATAGCATTTCCCATTCACGTATTTTTCCAAACACTTTGCAACATATCATGAAACCATTTCTAAAACATGTCTCTAGTTACGTAATTCAATTAAAATGAAACAAAGCCGTAACTCATGAAATGATTACACAAGTCCTTTGGAAATTCTTTATTGTGGTTACCTTCAACAATATTTGGATTTATTTTCTCAAATGATATAATACCAAGGTTAGTACCATAAAAAACACCAATAATAATTCCAATCTTGAAATCTAAACATCCATACATATAAACTCCTCTTAGTCTTCATTTTCAACTAGTCAATAATATTCCAGATAACATAAGCTTAAAACAAAATTATATGCTTACAATAGTTTAAATTGCTAATTTTTATTTTATACTAATTCTATACTAGGACAATTAAAATTAAACATGATGAGATATTCAACTCCAATTGCTGAGAATATGATCCATCTCTAATTCCTTGACAAACTCATTTAAACCATCCAGTTTTCCAGCCAATCATATCCAGGGAGAAATTCTCCCCCTGGAACCCCCGAGTTGTATGAGCTCACAAACAATACCAAAATATAATAGTAGAGATATATATAAGGAAAGTTGAGGAAGATAAGTTTGGCTTCCTCCCAATACCACTCATGTTCAACTCCACCAGGTAGATCTACTTAGTAATTTAGTTTAGGAATTTCCAATTCATTTCGAAAGAAATTGGTTATTCTCCAAGACTATCTCTCTCATAACTCCAACTCTCCAACTCTTAGTATCACAATGAAAATCCCCCAAGTGAGAATAAAAGAGACACATACGGAGGAGCAACAAATTCTTGTCTATAAGAAGGAGTAATATGCATTTCTTGTATTCCATATAGAGGAGTGTAACTCATTCCATTAAAGAGAGGTATGCATGCATTAGTTAAGGAGAGTGTAACTTATGAATTAAAGAGAGAGTAAGAGGAGTGTTTTATTACATGTCTTTAATGAGTGTCATATTAATATTCCATTCTTTGGTGAGTGCATAAAAAAGAGTGTAATTCATTATAAAGAGAGAGAGAGAGTTACATAGAGCCATGAGAATTATCAAGGAGAGAGGTATGAAGTGATTGAGGAGATGAAGGTGACTTGTAATTCCTTTTAATATAATATCATAGTCTCATAAAAGATAATAAAAATATCAATAATATTAATAATATTGATGATTAAGTCAGAATTGAACCCAATTAAGATTGAGTAGTGATAAGTTAAGTTATTTCCCTTCAGCTATACTTGATTACTAATTGATTCAAGGTGATTTACTTTTTTTGGAAAGTCATACTCGAGATGTTAGACATGAACTTATATTTCTATAAAATCACTCCAGAATTGTTAGAAATGAGATTTTATTAAGGAAATACACCCCTAAGCTCCCCATGAGTGGTATTTTCCTTTGAGAGAATAAGGATTCCACATCCCTATCACGAGCATCTACATGCCTTAGTAGATTGGATATTTCGCTCCCTAATATACTCCTAATCCTTTTATTATAGATTTAAGAATCCACATATTTATCTTTCATGGATTTAGGACTCCACGCCCTAATCCTTTTATTGTAGATTCAAGACTCTGCAGTTTTATCTTTCATGGATTTAGGACTCTACACCCTAATTTCCATGGATTCTCATCTACTCTATTTTGAAACACCACACTTCAACTTAAGATATTGATTTTCAACTCAAACCCATTTCATGGTTTGATGGTAAGGACTTGTTCCAAGACCAAGAATTGTGCATGAATTCCACAGTCATTTTGGTTTTGAAGAAATGACTTCTACTGTCACTTATAATTTGAACACCCTAGTTTGAAAATAACCACTTATGCTGCCACTTCCTACTCTGTGCAATATTAAACATATATAATCATACAAATAATATATCGTGACTTCCAAAGTCACTCATAATTTGAGCATCCTTGTTTGCAAATAACTAGGTCCCTTTCCACATCCTGATCAATACAATATTAAGCATATATAATCATACAAATTGTGTATAATCCATAAATCATAATTAATCATATTTTCCACATAACCATATCATCCATGGATATATGTGTCTCAATCTTGGATCACCATCCATGTCATACACCTATGTCCAAACTTGGACACTAAAAGAGAAAACATTGCTAATATGCACTTAACCAAAATCAGTCTTTACCATAAGCATGTAGCAATTGTGTGACCCAAAACAGGTATATAACATACAAGAATTTACATAAGTTTGACATGCATAATCTTTATATCACTACAACAACATCACGATCTCCAAGTGTTACCAAATCTATCTCACCAAGAAGGGACACTATAGTGTGTGTGTGTTGTACAATGTGATGGGATAGGGAGGTATGGGACTATATGGGCCCTTGTTGTTGATATTTAAGGTTGAGGTGGTTTAGTCTTTGGATGCCCTTATTGATATTGAGGGTTGAGGGCCTTTAGTATCTAGATTCACTTCTGGATATTGAGGGTTAAGGCGATTAAGTTTCTGGATTCCCTTGTTGATATTGAGGGTTGAGGCAGTTTAGTCCCTGGATGCCCTTGTTGCCGCTAGTGAGGGAGGAGGTGGTTTAGTCTCTGGATTCCCTTATTTCTTGAAGAGAAGAGAAGGCACTAGGTGCTTTCTGAATTTGAAAGACCAAAATAGTGTGCATACATGGTTGAAGGGAAGAGAAGGCATTGGTTATTTTCTAGGTTTGGTAATCCAAACCAGTGTGCATACATGGTTAACGAGAAGAGAATGCATAGGGTGATTTACAGGTTTGTCAAGTGATTCAATGTGTTTATAGAAAGGACAAAGAACAAAGGCAGAAGTAAAGAACCATTTAAAATATAGTTATCATTATTTTATTTCAATTTTTAATTATGCATGTGATCTATGATGCTAATTTGTGATGGTTATGTTTTGAACTAACTAGATTTGATATGTTTAATCTTGATGATTTGATCAAATAGCTAGTTTGACTTATCCTAATAGGAAATAAACATAATTGAAAATGTACCTTATTGCCGATCCACCAATGAGGCATTGTTTGAATTTATTTCAATTCCTTTTTTGTCTAATAAAAATTATGTGTTTGGTATAGGGAAATAGGGAAATACATGGTTTGTCTCGTTGAAATTGACCACATGAATTAGCAGCAACGATAAAAGGAATTGAAATAGGATACAATATGTTGGTAAAGCACTTCAAGAGAAAGACCATTATGGGACAATTGTAACCAAGAATTTCCATTGATTTTCATGAACATGCTATGACTGGTATGATGGTTTTGAGGCAGTCATATGCCTTAATTTTTTTACCTTTCGATGTGAGGAAACCTTGCTAAGGGATGAATAAGCTAAGGGACTATGTCGTAGAGAAGTGGATGTCGGGGAAATTGGAAGGTGAGTGATTTCATGGAAGGGGGTGACTAGATTTCCAAAAGGATTGTGTAGTAGAGAAGGAAAGGTCAAGGAATTTTGTTTTGGTCATTAGCATTTCTAGATGGAATCAAGAGAACATTAGGAGTGTGCCCTGACACAATGAGTTGGTAATTTTTTACTGAGGAAACATATAGTGAAAGGATCATAGCGCTGGACATTGGATGTAAGTTTCAATTTGGCAACGGATTCTTGAATTTCTAGGAAGGAAGTGAATCCTAATACTACTTTTGAGGGTGTAGGTGTGAGCCTCTAGATTTCCTTGTTGTATCATATCATTTTATTTCTTGGTTAAAGAAAATGTGCATATATATATGTGTGTGTGTGTGTGTGTGTGTGTGTGTGTGTGTGTGTATTTTATTGTGAATATTGTCTCGAGCTAGATTTATAAAGCTCCATGTATAGTATGTTGTCTTTTTAGTGGTTTGCTGGTCTTAGGTGTCATAGAACACTAAGGATGGTGTTCCCCTAAGGTGGAGGGGTGTGTAACAGCCCCTGGTTGACTTTCCATGTAAAATAATATAAGACCAAGGTCAGAGGACATGTGTTCCAAGATGAATGGTGGAGAAAACATCACATTGGGAGTCACTTTCGATTTATTAATGGATATGGAAATTTGATAAGGCATTGGAAAAGCGAAAGAGGCAATAACTAGCATTTATTTATGAAAATAAAAGAAAATAGGAGAAAAGGAAGGTGAAGGGACACAAATTTGCATGAGAGCTAAATTTGAAGTAAAATGAAGAAAAATGAAGAAAATATAAGCATCAATGATAAAAAGGCACCAGAGAATTAGTTTATAGCTTTTGCTCATCCTTTGGAGCAAGTGTATAAAAGGAAAGAGAACAAACACTTGGAAAAGAAAGCAAAGGAAAAGTAAAGGAAGGAAAAGAAAAAGCAAAGCAAAGTGAAGGAAATCAAGGAGAAGGTTGGATCAACAACTTTAGTAGGAATATTTTGTAGGTAACAGGTTGTTTGTGTGATTTTTTAGCTTAGTTGTGAATGCATGGTGCATGCATTTGTTTATTTGGATTAGTTGTTGTCATTTTCATGGGTTTTGTCTGGTTTGACAATTATTTCGGCCTTGCCAGTTCTAGGATAACCATGGTGTGATGCGATTCTTTTCTAGTTGAGCTTCAGATTGTTGGAAGGTTTTGGAACTTGGTGAGGTGATCTTAGGAAAATTCCCAACGGTTGGGGGTAGAGGTTGGTTAATCTTCGGGAAGCCCTCAATAGGTGGGTGGAGATAAGAAAATTCCTCAAGGTAATGTTGATGAAATTCTGAGGCATCCAAGATTATTTGGGATTCATGATCTCTTGACGGATTTTGGCGAGATCGTGGTAGCCTAAGGAAGGAGGTTTTTCAATCTTTGGGAAGCCCTGGTTTTTTATGTCTTGAGATCCCACATACATGCCTGGAATATGGCATGGGGGTGATTGGAAAAAAATGGAGAGTTGGTTCAACCAAATGTATGGTCAGGCGGTACGCGGAAGTCCCTGACATGGTTAGTTTTTCTATCAGTTAATAAGAGTTGTTTTCCTATCATATTCTATGATAACTTATACTTGATATTATAATTATTTTATGGTTTTTATTTCATGGTTAATAATTTGGTTATATTTTTGTTTTAAGCATGGATTTGTAATGTTCTTTAGCTATGAATTGTTCAAGATTTGATAAGTATTTGTTGGTTAATGAATGCATGGGATAACACATTTATTGCAGCTATAATGAGAAAGAATTAGACCTTCTTGGTGATTCTAAGATAATTTCTATACTCCTATGACCAAATATGCATTCATGACTTGTCGCTTACATGTCCATTGTATGTTTGATGAACTGCCTGTCATGGTTATGGTAAGATGAAGTTCGTGTTCAAGTTTTGTATGACTATAATTATCATCATGTCATTTATCATTATGAGAAGTCTTAGGAAACTTGAAGCAGGGGTCTGGAAGCTGGTATGAAATTATGGCTCAGATCATGGGATCAAAGGCACTGAACAAGGCAATTTAGGTCACAACCACATCAAGCAAGGGTTGTGAGTGTCATTGAAGGAATTCAACCACATGCAAGAGTATGAAGGGTGTAGGTCAGAGTCTAATTCACTAAAAAAAAGTTCTAGCTTATGGATTGACCACCTGGGGTGTTTCTTCAGCCCCTGGGTAATCTATAATCCCTATAGGATGTCAATTTGTGGTCAGTAAGCGTACGTTATAGGCCCTAGTTCCTTAACTGGAGCTAGGAGGTCAGGTCATATGATTTTGGCACTCCATTTCACATATACCTGGAGGAATTTTAAAAGTGGATAAACGTTGTAGGGGACATTGCAACAAGGATGCCCGAGATTGGTTCCATTATCAGAGGATAAAGAAGGAAACTATCTTAGTAAAAAAGAACTCTATTAAAACAATATTACTTCCAAATTTAAGGAGACGTTGTTGGATGATAAGGAGCTAGAGGGGAAAATAAAGCTATCGTATTATAAGGAGGTGATCAACCCCACTCTTGCTAACAAAAATTATCTTGTTGTCTTAACTAGTGTTAAGAAGAAAATGAACATTGTGAAGATAAGAACTAATTCTCATGAGATTAAAGTGAAACCGAATGTTGGTCTACTCCCAAAACCCCATGGGATTAAAGTATCTGTTACCTTTACCATACTAAAAGGGTTAAAGATGAAAAGTACGTTCTCTTGGATTTCTTGACTCTTTCTCACATCAATTCTATTATCCAACCAATATTCCACACTACCAATGTTCTTGACTTGTTAACTCAACAAATATATAGTGATCTAGGAACACTTCTTTCCGTTCGTTCTTATCATAGAATAAAAGTCTCAATTAATATCTTATCTTAAGTTTTGATAGTCCTCATTGGTCTTAATGGAATTTAGTCATCATATATATATATATATATAAACAACAAGAGTTTCATGTAACAAATGTCCTTAGAGTTCGGGTCATGAATAAATAGAAAAAAACAATTGAATGTCAATTTCATACTTTTAGAATAAATATTTATTATTTCTCATTGTATTGATTGAAAATCGTATTGTTACATACAGTTGGAACTTAATTTGATTATTATTTAAAATATCTTTATTTACTTTTGAATTAAATATAGAGAATTGCATTATTTTATTTAATAAAAATAAAGTTATTTTATTTTCTTTTTTCAATTCAGTAAAATTGCAAATATAGTTTTATGTGGTTTTCTTCTTTTCAAATTTCACTATTTAAATTATTGTATTACATTTTTATATAATAAAAGAAAAATCAATAATAGACTAATGTTAATAACAAAGCATTAATATATTTTTAACTTTATCAAAATTGTTTTAAATAATTTTATTATAATAATATATAATATTCTAACTGATATAATATGATTTTTTATCAACTTTATAATGAAAATAAAGTTATATTAAAAGAATTACCCTGACAGGGTGTCTGGTCTGACAGCATTAAATAATGGAGGTGAGGAGGAACATTCCCCAAGGGAAGGCTTGTTAGACAATGTTGAGCCGTAACTCCAAGTGGGAGCCAGGTCGATAGTCACCTGGATATTTTGAGAAATTGACAAGAGTTAAAATGGGAACCCAAAAATTCAAAAATCAAATGTTTTGGTTGGTTATGGGAGATATTCAAGGTGGTGAAATGCTCAGCGAGTATGTGCAAGTGTTCTACTTGTGTGTTCCCTCTCTCTGGTACATTGCAAGTTGAAATTTCTATGTTACAAGGCGGGAAGGAGGCCTAGTTGTGGTCGGGTGGAGGAGTTGTTGGATCTGGGACCCTAGTGCGAGAGAATGGTCTGGTGTGGTGTGGATAAGAAGGATGTGGTTTGGTCCTATGCCGAAATATTTCTGGTATGGTTCTCAACCGCCTATGTGTTGGGTAAGTGGTCATGCTCTTATACCTCTCCACTAGTCTTCTGTATGAAACAATGTAAACTTTGAAACGGGAACTCTGACCCAAAAAACCCGAAAAAAAATAAAAAAAAGTGCTAAAAACAAAAAGTGTTGATGCTGGAATAACACTTTTTTTTCTTGGGTAAATTTTCAACATGTTTTAAAAATGGCGGTGAAAACCAATTTTTTGCGCAAAATATCCAAAAAACACCTTCAAAACGAAAAATGTTAATGCTAGGAGAACACCTTTTTTTTTAAGTAAAATTTCAAGATTTCGAAATAATGGCGTAAAATATTTTATCATGACCTCAAAAAACATTAAATTTAAA
>APFE030513535.1:17166-34975 GCA_000404065.3 Pinus taeda
ACAAAAAAATTAAAAATAAAAATAAAAAACGAAAATATCAAAAAGAAGACCACTTACAAAATTATTAAATTTACAAAATAATTATTTACATTTCATACATTAGAAAATTTAAAGTCAAAAAATAGGTTTTTTAAAAAAAGGGTTTGATGTAGAATAACCACTTTTTTAAATCAGCATGAAAATCACTGCCATTCTAAAATGCAATGTACATAAAAAAAAAATAAGGTGCCAAAAACTATGCTCTAAAAAAACCATGTGTGTTCTGCATCACTGCTTTTCAAGTTCAGGTCACTTTTTTGCTATCTCTACAAAACGGGTAATAGTATCAGTTCATGTTTCAAAGTTTACGTTGATATGAAATAGAGGTGAGATGGTAATGAATTTCTTTCTTGGGTGTTCCTTTACATGTGGTAGCTTTGAGAATTTTATGGGGGTAATCATTCTCTATAATTTTTGCTTGGCTTTCGTAGTGCCTAGTTGTATTAATTTGAAGTGCACTAGTTGGACCCTCCTATTTGCTTATGTGTTTTGACAAGTGCCTCACTATGTGGTGGTGCGAGAGGCATTACATTGGCAGAGGTCTCGAGTTGTGGGAGAGCCTCCTTTAGGGAGTTTCTGGTATCTTTTTTATCCGAATAGAAAATGGCATCAACTCATGGTATTCATCCACACATGTTATTCATCCACCCATGGAATTTACCCATGGTATTGTAAGTGACATCCACCCATCGTATTCATTCACCCATCGTATTTTCCCATGCTATTGTGACATCCACCCATTGTATTCATTTGCCCATGGAATTGACCTGTGGTATTGTGACATCCACCCATGGTATTCATTCACCCATGGAATTGTCTTGTGGTATTTTAAATGAAAAATACTACAACTAACAAGTCGCATTTTGTAAAAAGACAGTTTTTCCACCACAATGTAGCTTTTACAGTTATTCTCTATTTTAATAAAAAAATTCTTTGTGATTTTGTTTATTGGGCATTCTCCTCTTTTTCTTCTGGCATTTCAATTTTTTAGATCTTGGGGCCCTCTCCGCCAAAATCCATTCCAATCTTTTAGATCTTGGGGGCCTCCTCCCAAGACCTGGATCAGTGCTCTAGGCCACACGCTGTCAGTATCATAGTTTGTCACAAGCATTACAGGGTATCTCTATCCTCGAATCTTCGTTCATTATGGTTATGGGTCATCCACAAACCTACACTTCATCAAAGTCTATTTGCTAGGCCACACATTGTCAGCATCACATTTGGTCACAAGCATTACAGGGTATCTCTATCCTCAGATCTTTGTTCATCATGGTTATGGGTAAACTACATAAAACCATTCTCTTAAGTGGCTCTTCATATTCAACAAAGGTTTCATAGGAGGGAACTTCAGGCAATGAGGACCATTGCTTCTTAAGGAGGGAGGAATGATCTAAATACAAAATGGCATCAACCCATGGTATTCATCCACCCATGGTATTCATTCAGCCATGGTATTGTGATATCGACCCATGGTATTCATTCACCCATGGAATTGAGTCGTGGTATTATGACATCCACCCATGGTACTCATTCACCCATGGAATTGACCCATGGTATTGTAACTGAAAAAGACTATAAGTAACAAGTCGCATTTTGTAAAAGGACAATTTGTCGCCACAATGTAGTTTTTACAGTTATTCTTTGTTTTAATAAAAAAATTTCTTTGTGGTTTTGTTTATTCAGAAATCTCCTCTTTTTCTTCTTGCATTTAAATTTTTTAGATGTTGGGGGCCTCTTCCCTAAAATCCATTTCAATCTTTTAGATCTTGGGGGCCTCCTCCTAAGATCTGAATCACTTTTAACTGACAAGGGGAATATTCCTTTCATCTTTTGTTTTGGGAGCTTGTATTAATTTCTTGAGGATCCTTAGGGTGGTTCACATTTGACTGTTGGTGGAGGGTAACCTTGGGAGACATGCATAGGCATCAGGGTCATGCCTGGAATGGTAGGGATCCCCGAGGAGAAGGGCTAGGTTGTGATGGAAGGATGTGTTGGGTTTTGTTATATTCTTTCCACGACTAGCCCACGCAGTTAACCGGGGGGAAGAGCCCCCCATTCGCTACGCTAATTGTGTAGCACGGGGAGTCACAGGGGGTTTGAGGGATGTAGGTAACCCCACTCTATGGGGTCTGGGACAACGCCCCAAAAAATTTTGGTTTTGGACCCTATGTTAGGTTGGGCGGACCTACCTATGGTTTTGTGCATGTTTTCTGCACATGGTTTTGGACACGATGGTTTTCAATTCATGGTTTTGGGCGCGTTGGTTTTCAGTCCATGGTATTGGATGTTTTGTCATGTATAAATATGTATTGTAATATTATAAGGAACATAATGAAAATCAAGTTGGTAGTCCCTATTTCAGGATCCAGGGGAAATCATTGTGTTTATGTGTTTTATGTGTTATGGTGTCGCATTGTTTATTTTCTATGTTTTAGAATTCGTATGCAGGTAATTTCTATATGGGGTTAAAACCTACATTTGGTATTAGAGTTATTTTTGGCTTCAAGGGGATGCCTTTGTTACTAAGGGGTTTCGCTTGGGCCTATGGTAGGCCATGTTCAGTGGGAGATCTACGGGATCGATTTTGGTGGTGAAAGAAGATGGCAAGTAGTGGAAAGATAGAGATCGAGAAATTTAGTGGTCAAAGTTTTGAGTTATGGAAACTCAATATGGAGGATCTGTTGGTGGATAAAGATCAGTGGATCATGGTAGATCCAACTACTAAACCAATGGGAGTGTCCGATGAAGAATGGAAGAAGTTGGATCAGAAGGCAAAGAGTACAATATGATTGTGTGTCTCAAATTCAGTATTGTTGAATGTATCAGGGGAAGCTATGGTCAAGGCTTTGTGGGACAAGTTAGGGACTTTGTACCAATCTAAGTCTCTAGTGAATAAACTGTTCCTATGGAGAAATCTGTATAACCTGAGGATGAAAGATAGAGACTCGGTGACAGAGCATCTAAATACGTTTATATAGTGGTAAGTCAGTGATCGTCTGTTGATATAAAAATTTTAGATGAAGATAAGTGCATTAGTTTGTTGTGTTCTCTACCAGATTTGTGGGATAGTCTAGTTATTGCAATAGGTAACAATGCAATTGCCTTGCAGTTTGATGAAATGGTCTCATCCTTGATGACAGAGGAGATGAGACGGAAAAATATGGAGAGCCAGAATGGTGATGTCTTGTCTGTACGAGGACGGTCCCAGAATAGAAACAAAAATAAGTCATTGAGTGGGAGATCTAAATCTAGAGGGAGATCTAAATCTCCAAGAAAACCTGTAAAGGTGGTGTACTGGAAATGCAGAAAGGAAGGGCACTACAAAAGGGACTGTAAATCTAAATCTCTTGACAAAGGAAAGGGATTTGATGATGCTCCTTCTACAGAGGTGAAAACCACCTCAAATGAAGGTGGGGATGTGTACTTGGCTTCTTCAAGTACACATGTATATCATGAGGCATGGTTGATTGAATCAGGTGCATCTTTTCACTTCACTCCCCATAGAGAGTGGTTCTCCGAGTATGAGAAATACGATAGTGATGATGTCTTCTTAGGGTATGATAGGAAGGCTATAATCATTGGTCGCAGAAAAGTAAAGTTGAAGTTGCAAGGTGGAATGGTTAGAACACTTCCGGGTGTTCTACATATTCCTGCATTGGCCAAAAATCTTATTTCTATAAGCAAGATGGATGATGTAGGTGTAAAAACAGTGTTTGGGAAGGGTACCTACAAGATGGTTCGGGGAACATTGGTATTGATGTGGGAAGTTCAGATTGGAACTCTGTACAAGCTACAAGGTAGCACTGTTGTTGATGGGTGAAATAGTTTTGTGGTTCCTGAAAGTGGAACAAAAAATCTAGTGGTCTCCGGAGAGAATACCATGCTGTGGCATCAAAGGCTTGGACATATTGGAGAGAAGGGCCTTCAAATACTTCATGGTAAAGGTATGGTAGAAGGCATGAGTAATAGCTCTCTGGATTTTGATTTCTGTGAATATTGTGTATATGGGAAGCAGAATCGGGTGAGTTTTCCCTCTAGTGGTAAGAGGGTGAAACATATATTAGAGCTTGTGCATAGTGATGTGTTTGGAACTGTGAAGATTCCATCATTGGGTAAGTTTGTGTACTATGTATCCTTTATAGATGACTTCTCAAGGAATACATGGATATATTTCCTTAAGAAGAAATTTGAAGTCTTTGATAGGTTTAAAGAATTTAAGGTTCTGGTGGAAAACCAGACAAAGAACAATATAAAGGTGTCAAGGACAGATAACGGTGGAGAGTTTTGCAGTAAGGAATTTGAAGAATTCTGTAAGAAGTATGGTATAGCACAGTAGAAGACTACTCCATACAAACCTGAGAAAAATGGAGTTGCAGAAAGAATGAACAAGGCGTTGATGGAAAGGGCAAGAAGCATGCTCAGTGGTGTCAGGTTAGGACAAGAATTCTGGGTAGAGGCAGTGGAGATAGCATGTTACCTGGTGAACAGATCACCTTCATTAGCGTTGGAGGATAAGACTCCACAAGAGCTATGGACTGGTAAGAAACCCTCTCTTTCACATCTGAGGGTATTTGGATGTGATGCATATGTACATGTTCCAAAGGAGAAATGAACCAAGTTGGATAGTAAATCTGAAAAAGTGCATCTTTATTGGGTATAAGGATGGTTTAAAAGGTTATAAGCTTTGCAACCCAGTAACAAGGAAGGTTGTGTACAACCGCGATGTGGTGTTCAAAGAGGTGAAATATGTTATTAAACATGAAGTCCAACCAAAGGAACCTAAGAAAATAGAGTTTGAGCTAAAGGAGGAAGAATCATACTCTACAATGGAGGAGGAATCAGAAGATGAAGAGCCACAAACTCTGGGTGTGAGGACATCAGTTTGAGAAAGAAGGAAGCCAGAAATGTATAGTCCATCTACTTTCTGTTCAAATTTTTCTTTATCTATTAGTGATGATTATCCTAGAACTGTGAAGGAAGCAGTAGATTCAGAGGATGAAAAACTCTGGAAAGAGGCCATGGTTGATGAAATGGCATCCCTGCACAAAAATGAGGCTTGGGATCTGGTTGAGTTTTCGGCTGGAAGGAAACCCATTGGCAATAAATCAGTGTTCAAGAAGAAGACAAATGTAGAAGGAAAGATGGAAAAATACAAAGTTCAGTTGGTAGCAAAAGGTTATTCCTAGGTGCTGGGAATTGATTTCGGTGATATTTTTTCTCTATTGCCAAGGTAGCTTCTATTAGATTACTTTTATTTGTTGCTGCTACTTTTGATTTTGAGGTAGAATAGATGGATGTGAAGACAAAATTTCTTCATAGGGATCTAGAATAGGAGATTTACATGAAGCAACTTAAAGGCTTTGCGGTGAAGGGTAAGAAAAAACTGGTATGCAAGTTAAAGAAGTCTCTGTATGGGTTAAAATAGTCACCAAGGATGTGGTATCAGTAATTTGATACATTTATATGGGGACTTGGCTTCACCAGAAGAAAAGTAGATCATTGTGTGTATTTTAATTTAATTGGTGATCATGTTATTTATCTAGTCTTGTATGTGGAGGATATGTTGCTGGTTGGAAATGACAAAGAAATTATCTAAGATTTAAAGACCCAATTGTACTCCAAATTCGACATGAAAGATCTTGGTGCTGCAAACTATATTTTGAGCATGGAAATTAAATGAGATCAGGCAAAGAGGAAGCTCTAGTTAAACCAGAGGAAGTATGTCGAGACAATATTGCAGACGTTTAATATGCAGGATAGTAAATCAGTGAAGGTTCTTATTCCTCTAGGTGTAAAGTTATCTGTTGAACAGTGTCCCAAGACACAAGAAGAGGAAGATGATATGTCCCGTATTCCATATTCAAGTGTAGTCGGTAGCCTGATGTATGTGATGGTCTATACTAGACCAGACATTGCACATGCAGTGGCAGTATTGAGCAAGTTTATGTCAAAACCAGGGAAGGAGCATTGGATAACAGTGAAGTAGGTTTTTAGGTATTTGCATGGCACTAGTGATTATGGTTTGTGTTACCAAGGAAGACCAGGATTGGATGGAGTGTTGGATATTCATGGCTTTGTTGATGCAAAATGGGTTGGAGATCTAGATTAGAGAAGATCTACAAGTGGGTGTGTGTTTAACCTAGTTGGAGGTGTAGTTATTTGGATGAGTAAGAAACAATTTGTAGTGGCACTATCAACTACAGAGGCAGAATACATGGCAGCCACTCATGCAAGCAAGGAAGCAGTTTGGTTGCAGAGATTGTGTTCAAGTATGGGGTTAGTATAGGGAACTATAAGGATAGACTGTGACAACCAAAGTGCAATTTTCTTGGCAAAGAACCCATCATATCATTCAAAGACAAAGCATATTGATGTTCAGTATCACTTTATGAGGGATATGATAGAAGACAAAAAGGTGTTGCTGGTAGAGGTGGACACTTTGAAGAATACTGCAGATGCAGTGACAAAATATATGACCTTTGAGAAGTTCTCTTGGTGTAGAGAAACAATGGGTGTTGCAGGGCTGGATAAATGACTAAGCTCTCTTGTGGCCCCTTGTGGAAAGAAAACAAGTGGGAGAATGTTGGGTTTTGTTATATTCTTTCCACGACTAGCCCACGTAGTTAACCGGGGGGTGAGAAGGGGGGAAGAGCCCCCCTTTGCTTGCGTCGATTGCGTAGCAGGGGGAGTCATAGGGGGTTTGAGGGGTGTAGTAACCCCACTCTATGGGGTCAGGGGCAGCGCCCCAGAAAATTTTGGTTTTGGACCATATGTTAGGTTGGGCAGACCTACCTATGGTTTTGCACATGTTTTTCGCACATGGTTTTGGACACGATGGTTTTCGGTCCATGGTATTGGATGCTTCGGCATGTATAAATGTGTATTTTAAAATTGAAAGGAGCATAATGAAATATCAACTTGGTAGTCTCCGTTTTGGGATCCAGGGGAAAATATTTATGTATTTGTGTTTAATGTGTTATGCTCTCGCATTGTTTATTTTCTGTGTTTTAGAATTTGTATGCAGGTAATTTCTATATGGGGTTAAAACCTACAAGATGGGCGCAGGGGAAGGTGAGGGGGGTCTGGAGGTGGTCTTGGATGGTGAGCTGGCCCAAGAAATCCTTTGTGCTCCTGGCCCTACAAGTGCTCTAGCCTCCCTGGAGTCTATAGCCATACAACTTCATGACATCACAATGAGGTTGGTCGATTTGCATCATCAATGACATGAGGATAGAAACAAAGTGATCACCTTCATGAATAATTTATAGCATATCTAGTGGGTGATGCTGGATAGATTTGACTCAGTCCATAGAAGCTAGTGTCACATCATGGAGAGGCCAAATCAAATTGAAGGTAGAATTCAAAATTTGGAATCTCATGGTAATGAGGGACTTGGTCTACACAATCTTTGTCCAGATGGGTAGGCACCGACCCACCCTTGTAATCTCTAATGACAAATAGTTTTATTTGTATTCTCTAAGTATTTTGGTACTTAAATGTGTCTAGATCATATCTATGTTGTAGTTTTTGGCATTTCATTTTTAGTTTTGTCTCTCCCTCTTAGCTAATAAATTTGGTGAGAATGAAATCAAGAGAAAAAGGAACCCTTGAAAAATCATATATAACATTTTAAAAAATTAATAAAAGCAATTTTACTAACAAATATATATGATAATAATATAAAAAGTTTCAAAATATTTTTTTAATCATTTTATATATAATTTTTAATATAAATTTACAAAGTTTCAAAATAAATATATTTAATATTGATTTTGAAAAAGATAAAAAGGGGTCCAATTTCTGAAACCCATTAACCATATTCTCAAAGCAATAAGTAAACACTTGGTTAACCAAATATTATGTTTAATTTTTTTTTTACAATATAGCATACTGTATCTACTTTTTTATTTATGAAGTTATTGATTTAATATATGTGCACGTTTTTTTCCGAGTAATTTTATGCACTTAAAAATATTTTGAAAATAATGAATCTAAAAGGTTAATATTCACTAATTAGATGGTTAATTAAGAAGTTGAAATGTATTTTCGTATAATATGTATTTGTTTAATTTAAATTATTTATAGATGTGTAAATTATCTTTTGTAATAAGGGCATCCTTTAGAGTATGGCTGGGCATAAAACTATACATAAAAATGCTCATTGTAATGGTTAATATGCCTTTGGTGCTATTAAGTTTAAAAATATTTTAAATGTCTTATATAGAAAATTGTTTATTTTTAATGTCAAATATATAGAATAGATTAAGATTATTAAAACAAAATATTGTACAAATTTTTCGTGATGAATATTGTAGGTGGACATTTTTTAAGTTGTAAATTTATATTTTACATATTTTATAGCAGAAATTTATTTTATTTAAAAATCACTAACATTTTACGGGAGGATATATAAAATTTTCAAATTTGGTTTTTGCAAAAATATAATTAAATATCGTAAAAATTACTAAAATTTTTAAACTTTAACATAAATTTTCTTTTTTTAAATTTTTCAATAATAAAAAAATAAAATTTCTATAATTTATATTATATACTGAATATTATTTATTGTGAAAATAAATAATCAATTTTTGAAAAGGATTTTCCAAAAATCTTTATAATTAAAGTGTAAGTATATATAACTTATAACTTTACTTTATTTTATTTTATTATTCAATACGTTTATAATACAAAAATATATTTTATTTTTATTTTATAATATTGAGTTTTAACTTTTTAGAGGGTAGTTTAATTGGTAACAAATTTTTGTAAATATAGTAAAGACACCTTTGTTATAATTTTATGATTTTTTAATGTTTTATTTAACTAAATTAGCAATTTTTTCGAAGTAATGCTTGAATAAAATATTCAAGACACAAAAAAATTATGAAGCCACATGCACACAAATAAATCCCACTTGGTGAGTTCTTCAATATGGTGATGATAAATTCTATCTTATCCACAAGCAAGGTGAATACATGTCAAGATCTAATCGCAAGTATGAAATTGATGACTTGAGTTCAAACGTGGACCTCGAGCATGCTCATAGTTTAACAAAGGGGGCAAGGGGTCTGTGATAAGTTGTTTTGACCAAACAACCTTTTCATACATCGTGGACACAGGTTGATATCAGGGGACCCCTTTGTGGTCTTCCAAAACAGTATAGCCCCCCCCACCCCGACACATTTTTGCTTATGAAATTCTATATAACACTTCTCTGGCAATGTTGCAATGAACTTTGTCATTACTAGAGATTACCCATGAGAGACTTATGTGCTCATGTAAAGAAAAAGTAATGAGTAGAGTTTTAAATTCACTTGGAATTATCTATAAGAAGCTTCAGGGATCTGGGAAATAATTTTATAAGTTTGGGCTTATTTGAGAGAGCAGTTGGACAGGTTTTGAATAATTTGATTATGTTGAGTTTCATGGTGTAAATGCTTTCTCCCACAAACATCCTCGCAATATTCTTTGGGATGGATGCAATTTAAAATCTTTTGTAGTTTGATATCATATAGGAAATATATCCCTCTATCAAAACTATGATTGCATCATTCACTAGATCACAACATAAAGGGCACATTATAAATTGCTACACAAGGTGTATTTCTGGCCTAGAGCATTTGTAGATTTCTAAATTTGATGAATATTTTTGTATAAATAATTTTTTCTTAAGGGAGGAGCTTAATCGAAGGTTAGCACTATCACAAAATATATAGAAAAATTAATGTTGCATTTGGAGGCCATAGTGGGACCCCCTATGCTCATTTCGTTTGTTGAACTCACAATGAGGAGCTTTGGTGGCAAGCAACTACACTACCCTTGATTGATTTTATTTCAAGACCATTGGCTTACCCCTTATAATTAATTGTGTAACTTAATAGATTTAGATAAACTCTTTGCACTGAAACTTACAATGAATGGAAATGATTGAGGTTCCAGATATCTGTGATTCCCAAAACATAATTCTAGATCATGTTGTCTATCGAAATGAAGCCAATGCAAAAATAAGAAAGGAGTACAGAGGAAATGAAAATTGAAAGGGAAATGGGAGCAAAGGATTTTTCTTATCATTCACCAACAATACTACATTATGTATTTTAAATTGGTGTGACATACTTATTTGACACAAAGATGATATTAGGAATATCCATAGGATGCAATTTGAACTTAAATAGGGCTCCTCACATTCAAGAAACGAAAAGGCTTGTTAATCCCACAATAATAATGGTAGCAGCATGTATTGTAGCCACTCATGGAGTTCCTTTTCTTTGTCAAACTCTCTTTCAATAGTGTCTGTGTCCGTGGGCACAACCACAAATGACATCCAATGCAAGTATTGTAATTCTTGTTAAATTTGTAAATGTCCGCTAGACTGCCATTCTCTACCAATCTGAAATCTCCTTAGTACTTGATTTTGCTAGCTATCTTATAGAAGGGAATGTTGCATTTTCTTAAATAAACACTAAAATATCCTTTACCATCACTGCAATAGAGCCGACATCATACTAAATGTAATGGTGCTTTACAATCGAAGTGTTATAAGCAAATGAGTCAAATTGAAAGCTAACAGCCATTTGTTTGCACTAGTTTCTCTACAACATCATTATAATTTAGCCTCCTTTTTAAGAAAAGATGATTTTTTGTCTTCCCTGCTTCTCCAGATATTGCAGATATGCCCCTCTCTTCTAAAGATGATGAATTAACTTGATTATTTTTTTCCATATTCTAGGTTCCTTTTATCTGTTGTGGAAACGACAATTGAAGTGAAATCAATTGATTGTTGCGATCTAGATTTAACATATTTATCTATAATGGATGGCTCTCCTATTCTTCCATCTCGTGCCTTCAATGTAAATATACTAGGTGTAACTTGTTAAATTCAGTTCTCGGTTGGAATTGAGAGGTCTGAGGTGAATGTAGCAACACATAATATTAATATTAGACTTGCATAAAAATTCAATGAAACATGATTTACAAAAAAACTAGGTTTTTAATGCTTTCATGTTATTGTTGTTGTAGTACCTATTGTTGAGCCATTTTCTCTTGAATTTCCTTTTTACAACCTTCATAGAATATAAAATCATCTAGAATAGACGTTTTGGAAACACAATCCTTAAAAATATTCAACATTTATATAGTTGTATCTAACATTACATACAAATGCAACGACATAAATTACTTGAAAGCAATATAACCATAGCATTAAAGAAGCATTTCAAGTGGGAGATTCAAATGCAGTGAATCAACTTACCTCTTGAGTATCACTAAATTTTTTCATTGGATTATTGTCATTATTTTCCAAAATAATGTGTCATAGTTAATTGTTAGGAACATCTTTTACAATATTCCATTTCATTCAGATTCAACCACTCCACTTATATTGCTACCAATAGTATACACTCTTATTGAAGTCTACATGTCCTATCAGCTTTGCGAAACCACAAAATTTCCCACTTGCATTAAGCTGTAAAAAAAAAACAAAATATGGTAGGTTAATATTTTACGTATTAAAAAATATTATAATAGTTTATAACTAATTTCTTGTCCGATCAATGGTGTGGTTTTCCCACAAACTGATTAATTAATAATAGTGTACAACCTCTAGACCACAACCTTTCAAGCAGAGTATGTGCTCATTCACTCCTCATACAGTTTGACAAGAATATGTTTAAAGTGACAGTACAAACACTTACTCTGTACTTTGATTTTGTGCATTCTGAAGATGGAATGACAACAACACATAAGTGACAGATTTCACCATAATTATTAAAATTCTAAATCTGGGATTGAAGTTTGGAATTAAAGTTTTGTAGAGGGGTCAGTAATGATAATTTCAAACTGCATGTATTTGAATATCTACATAGATATACATGAAAATTTTGGGATGAAGAGAAATTAATAGCAGTAGGAAGTCATCTTGTAGCCCCATATAGGGTTGAAAAATCGAGATAGGACATCCTTCCTCACTATTCCATAATATTTTAGAAAATTTTTCTTTTAAATAAAAAATATTAGAATTTAATATACATAAGTTTAACTTTACATTTAAAAAAATTAAAATGATATAGTGTAAAGTTCATCTATAAAGATGGTTGCTATATGTCCCTCCAAAACATAATCATAATTTAAAATAAAATTATAATTTACTTAATTTTTATTTTTATTTTTTAAATTTTAACAAATAATTATCAACCATATAATTTATATTATACGAATTTTTTTTCCCTAAGGAAAAATCTTAACTTTCATTATATAAAATATTGAAAATTAGATGTTGTAGATGCTTCAATGAGAATATCTCAAAAAGGGTGACCATGGTTGATTACACTACTATAATAATATCCAATATGATATGATGGGACAAGTACCAAGTCCATGATAAAAGAAAACATCAAAATGATACATATGTTATCAGCCATTAATAATTACACCCATATAACAAAAATAGTAACTGTCTTGAATATGCATGTGAGGGATTATGTAGGAGTTGCATCCTGTGTTTAGTTCTCAGCAAAAGGTCTATGATAATACTGATAGTGATGAAAACTACTATGTTCAATTATCGTCGAAGTACCAAAAACCTATTATGCTGCTTCCTTGGATAGAATGTCGGAAACTTGGTTCCTTTCCTTGTAAATTTGACGATGGGAAACATAATCAAAATTTGCTTTTAATAATGAAACTTCATCTAGCAATTTCCTGACTATTTACACATGACATGTTGTTTGTTGATTCAATGACCTTATGATTATTTTAGAGTCACCAAAAATCCATAGTTGTCGATAACCTTTTTCAATGGAAAAGAGGAGGAGAATTCTGAGATTGTTTAGTTTTGCATAATTATTTGTTACCCTTCGTAGTCCCATTTTCATTTTGAAGTAATGGTTTTCATTCAAAAATAATAATTGCAGCACTGCCACATCGACCTTGCTGAGCTGATCCATCGAAATATGCCCAAGGAAATGAATGGTCAATATATTCAATGATTACATTACGAGTCTTCTGATGTTGGTCATCATTGGGAATCAAATTATAAATAACATTTATTTGGGCACTGATAAGATTCCAGTGCTTATTTGATTCTTGTAAGATTTTTTTATTCCTTCCTAACCAGATACCACAATAGACTAGTAGAGGAAGGTTTCTGAGTTTTGGAGGATGAGTTGCGTCCCACCATGCTTTCCAAGCTTCATTAAAGGAGTCTCCCTGCCATATTATATTAATTTCCAATTATTGGTATAACAAGTTCCATATTTGTGCAAAGAAAGAACAATGTAAAAATAACTGATTTACCGACTATTTACTCTCCTGACACATCACACACCATGATGGGCCCTGAAAGGATTTTTGCTTCAAGTTTTTCCTAGTCGAGACTTTGTTTTCCAACGCAACATGAATAGTTTATATTTTGCCATGGTTTTTAGTTTCCATAACAGTCTCCACCACCAAGATACTACTTTGGGTTCATGATCAACAAATATAATTTGATAACCTTCTTTTGGGGAGTATCTTCCTTAGGGAGACTAGGACCATTTGATCTCATCGTCACGATCTATTATTCTAATATGAGATGCAAAAAGAGAATTTGTCAATCCAAGCCATACCTAATGCTAATGGTCTAGAAGTTGAAGCTCATGTTGATAGCCATTTATGCCTGAAGATGGTAGTATTGTCCCTATTAGTGACCTGATCTAAAGTTCGTTTCCCCCTTTCTACTAGGATTTGTATCAATTCTGGGGGGATAATATGGGCATTTCCACTTCCTACCCATGCATCAAATCCAATATGTACCTTCACTCAAGAACCCACTCGCCAGGCCAAGCTCAATCTAATAAAGCCAAAATAATTATGAATTTCCATCCAGATCATCGAAACAATTGATTTGTTCCACGATGGAAGCTTAATCCATTCCTCTATAGAGATAGGGTTAATATACTTCCTTTTTAACACTTTAGTCCATCGGCTATCTGATGTTATCAGTTTCCATCCAAATTTTACTGCCTGAGCTTGTGAGAAACAATATAGATTTTTCACCCCCCAATGCCCCCATTTCATTGGGAGGGAAATGTGATCCCATTTAGTCCATGCAAAATTTTTTCTTTCCTTCTTGCCTCGCCAAAGAAATATACAATAAATTTGTTGAATTTTTCGAAGAATGCCCTTTTGGATCTAGGATAAGGACATCCAATAAACAAGGATGGCATCCAAGACTGATTTGACCAGTAACAATCTTCGTGTCCTTAACAACCATCTATGGTACCATACATTTATCCAAAACTCCATTTTTTTCAAGAGCCACATCTAGTCTGTAATTTTGTAATCATTTGGCTTGAGCTTGAATCCTAGATATTTGAACACCTCCTCAATTTTCAATAGTTGGTAGAGGAAACAATTCTACACATATTCCACTTCAAATTGTGAGCAACATGTTGAGGATAGTGTTTCTTTATCGTAATTTGTTTCCATGGCCGTAGTTTTATAAGATAACTGTAAAATGTTATCGAATTTAGATGAGTCACTGATGGCCTCATTAAGTAAAATGAGGAAATCATTAAAAAATAATAGATGATTCAGTATAATGTTTTTAGCAATCCACACTCCTTTCAGCCTCCCTTGATTCCTTTCTTTAGATATCAGTATTCTAAGCCCTTCCATAACTAACAAAAATAGCAATGAAGATAGTAGGCATCCTTGATGAAGGCTATGCTCAGCATGAAAGAAATTTGTAACTGAACCATTTATGAGCACATTGAAGGAAACATATGTTATTAAACATATAATCCAATTTATAAATGCATTTTGTAACCCCAGGTGAGTCAATAACATTTTTATATACAACCAATTGGTCCTATCATATGCCTTAGATAAATCGATCTTAAGAATCATACCTTTCAAGATTTTCACCTTTAAGGAGTGAATCCCCTCCTGGGCAATACCAATGGCTTCATGGATTTGTCGATTCTCCAGGAAGGAAATTGTTCCTTAGAAATGTGCTAAGATAAGATAGGTTTAATATAATTTGCAATTATCTTTGCAATAGTTGTGATGTAATTACACAAAGAAATAGGTAGGAAATAATTAAAACTCCTAGGATTATTCGATTTTGGGATGAGGGCAATAGAAGTGGTGTTGAATGCCTCATACATTATTCCCGTTTATCTACATTCTTCTACCACTTTGAGGAGGTCTTGACCAATGAGTTCATAAAATGCAAGAAAAAATATAATAGGCCACCGATTACGACCAAAGCTCTTATCCTTTTTAAACCACTTCAGAACTGCTTCAAGCTCTCCCATCAAAGCTAGCATGTATAATTCATCATTTACTTCATCATCAATAAATCGAAGCAAGAGCCTAGAAACCCTAATCATCTCATCCAAGGAGGCTTCCCTTGGAGCCCTAAACAATGACCCAAAGTGTTGTGTAGCCAAGTGTGCCAAATCTATGAAAGAATTAATAGTATCCCCCAATGCATTTTCTAGTGACCATATTGTGTTAATTGCTTTCTAACCCTTCACAAATTGTCGAAATAATTTTGTATTTTCATCTCCTACTTGAATTTAGATAGCCCGACTCTGTAATCGTCAGGTTTCCTCCTTTTCTTCCAACAACCTACACTTCTCTGACTCCAATTGAGTGATGTGGAGTTTTGACTCCAGAGTATCATATCCACCACTATCGGGATCCTTTAATCAAGCTAGTTCCTCCTCAATTCTTCTAATGGACTCCTCATCCTTCCTGCTTTTAGATTTTACCTACTCAATAGTATTTTGCTTGAACTTTATAAGATTATTCGCCATATTCTTAGTAGTCGATTGGTTTTTATTGATAGAGAATGACTTCCAAGTTTCCTTTACAATCTCTTGTAACTCCTCATCTTTCAGCCAATTAGCATTAAATTTAAAGGGAGCTTGGGGTTTTAGGAAAAGGCCAACTACCTCAATGAAAATGAGAGAGTGATAAGATATACCACGTGATCCTACCAATTGTCTGATTGAAGATATTTTTTCCATCATCATTTCTCTGATAAAAAATATGTCCAATGTTATCACTATCATAACATCACCTATCCTTCGATTCCTCCAAGTGGGTTTGAGGCAAATCACTTCAATATCAATAAGGTTGTTGGACTGTAACAAATTTTCAAAAAATCCAGTGAGTGAGTGCACATGAGCGTGATTCGCACAAATCTCAACATTACCCAAGGAAAAATTTAGATATCCACCCATGATAATATTATTCACTTGCATGAAAGACAACCTCATGATATCTTCCAAGAAATATACATGGTTATGACATGGACCGAAGACATTTACAATCCTAAATTCCAGACCTAGTTCTTAAGAGACTATATCAGCCACAAGTAACCCTTCTCTTCTCAAAATGTACATGAGTTTTATGGTTCCCCAAATTTATACCTAAATTGATTCCCCCATATCTTCCTCTAGCATCTAATTCATAAAAAGACCAACCCTTCATCACGACTTCCATAAATGAAACTACCGGTTGACTATTCCCCAACATTTCTTATAAAAAGATAACATCCAACTTTTTGATTCGAAAAGCCACTTGAGAGAATTTTTTTAGTGGGGCTAGCCATCCCGCAGTAGTTAAATGACATCCACTTCATCAAGGAATGAATTGAGGGGAAGTTCTTTCTCTAAGGACCACTTATAAAGATAACTACCTACTTTGAGCGATATCCAAACTGACTTTTTGATTGGATTTTTATATATGGGATTGTGTGCCTCGAGGTATCTTAGGGCATTTGGATGGCGATAACTAGCCTATTCCTCCACCCAACACAACAGGTATCTTGGTTAAATAACGTACATTATATCTATGACCATTGAAAGACATTTGAATCATCCTCAGATTAGGCTCAAATGGCAAGGGGTGCAGAGGGAATAACGGGGAAGGGTGCCAGAAAACATACACAAACATAGACATGAGGGCATGATATAACATTTAAATTACACAAAGATACCACAACCCCATTACTAACAGTCGGAAGAGATATAACCGATTATACAGAGGGATTAACATTGTAAGAAGGATCAATAAATGAGAAAGAAAGAGAGGTACCTGGGGGAGGAATTTATGGGGATGCCTTCGATTGAGAGTCCATTGGAATGGAATGATTTTACATTGTAGTGCACCTCCCACCAGACCTGCCCATGTCGTTTGACTGCCACTCCATATTTTACTGGGGAATGAGTAGCGAAGCACCTATAATTACATTGTCGACATGATCATCAACATCCCCTTTTGGAACTCTTTCACCAAATTTGTCCTTAGAGAGCATGGGGCATTTCTTAAAAACATGACCCACCCCATGACACCACCAACATCGGAAAGGAACACCCTCATAATCCAATTTTTGTAGCCTAGAATGACCCCTCCATTGAAGCATCACACTCTCTACCAAACCTTCCCTCGTGTCAAGATGCACCAATCTCTGAGGAAATTCTAATTTCCAAACTCCTAGTATGACTTGTTATAGTCTAGAAAATGCCCTAAATCATCCCCAATCCTCCTGAAAATATTGTTTGACCAAAATTGAAGGGGTAATCTAGGCAGTCTAACCCATATTGGACCCGCCCCTAACTGTTCCCGGGGTACTCTTTGATTTCTTCACTTGTTTCTTTTGTAAATCTCCTTCCAAATTCTTTGAGGAAGGAGGAGGGAGAGTTTCAACACCGTTGGGCCTCTTGTCCTCCAAACAAGTCGTAAAATCTCCCGCAAACATCTCGACAAAATAACAGGAGGG
>APFE030513541.1:7115-28904 GCA_000404065.3 Pinus taeda
AAAGAAAGTCATTATTGTTTTCATTATTTTTTTTTTAGATTGGAAAATACGTTGGTATTTCGATGTTGGTTCTTATGACACAATGCGTCACCTCTATGGAAAATGTTTCGAAAGAAAAGCAAGTCATTGGTACACAGACTTGAACTTTGGTCGGTCATCTAACAATACTATGCAGGTCTTACAATGTTTTTGTAGTATTCTAACAACGATTATGTCGACAAATAACACGAAGACTACGGAAATATTCTCGAACAAAAACACCTTGTGTCGGTAGACTGACCCTGCTTTCCTTTGGTCATCTGATGAAGATGTGTAGGTTTTTATGATGATGGCCATTGGCTAGGTGTCGCTAGACTGACATGATGTTTTTTGAATTTATGATAGTTATGGAAAGGGATTTTGACGAAAATGTATAGCTTCGATGACTAAGGTTCTGACAATGGTTTTCATCACAATTTCGATGAAAATTTGGGATGTCCAAATTTCGCCCATACCGCTTGTGACATTTATGTGAGGCTATAATTGTCATATGTTGTGATGATAGGGGGTTTAAAGAATGATCAAAGACTATCGAAAATTGAGTGAATTTGTAGTAATGAGGGCAGAGAGAGGGAGAGAGAGAAGGGGAGAGGGAGGAAGATAGTGAAAAAGTTGGAGGGTAGAGAGAGAAAGAGAGAGAGTGATGGGGGGGAGACAAAAGGAGGTGGGAGATAAAGGGAGAGAGAGGAAGGAAGAGAGAGAGGACTTGAGAGAGAGAATGAGAGAGGGAGGGAGAGAGAGAAGGAGTTAGAGCGAGGAGAGTCGGGGGGGTGTTGCAAAAAAAATTGTCACCTTCACATTCTGAAATCTGTGTGAGTCCATTACCACTCATACTTTCCTCCTTTGTAAGTCTTAAGCCTCAATTCCTCATATCAAGCCTTGAAAATAAGAGAAAGCCCTCAAAAGTCTCTAAAACTCTGGTTTCGCACTTTCTCTTAGCATTACATGCGGTCCCACACCTAAAGGTCATGTCCTCTGTGCACTTGACCACTCTGTCTCTGTGTTATGGGTGCGGACCCCTGTAAAAGTAAAAAAGGCCCAAGTATATTCTTTCAAACTCACTTTGATTCATTTCTAGAAGCTTCTAGAAGGAATCTCGAGGTGGCAAGTTCGTTTCCTTAAGGTTCGTGCATCCCATACCTTAAGGTGTTAACCCCTTGAAGTGAGGAGCTTATCCCTCCGAAGGAGGACTCTATCCCTTCATAGGTGGACTTGTAACCTCCTTCCTCTGCACTATAAAATAAAGCATTGGGCTGGTTACTTGGGGGGTTGAAAGATGAATATTTTTGAGGTGAAATGCTGTTGGAACTTAGTCTTCCTAATTGAGCTTGTATGAAGAGAGATTACATACCTATTTGATCTCATTTGGAAGAGTGTAAGGCTTGTCAAAGTAAAGGATATTTTTGTTTTGGACCCTGGGAAGAGCTTGTTCAACATAAAGGATGAAAAGGTTCTCAAAAGAAAACTCTTTCGGATGGCTGAAGGATAGCTACTACAAACTAGTGTTGGACTTAAGGTAGGGTCTAAACACCTCTATAGTTTTTATTTACGAATCGTATATGTTTAGAGAAAGATAGATTTGCTTGTTTTTCTTGTTGCTAGATATATTTTGATACTAGGGAGATTGGAGTTGTTTGCAAGATAAATTTATCTAGCCAACAAATTGGCGACTCCACTGGGGAACTGAATTTGGTTTTTGGTTTTCCTTTGTCTTTGAATTGAGAGACTTGTTTTCATTTCTGGTTTTTGCTTGATGTGTGTGGGATTGGGTAGTTTTTAGGATTTGGATTATTTTTTGTTTTTTCGAAGTTTTCAGGGGACCACACTTTCTTTTTACAAACAGTGTGGGCATCTCTACACTTTTCCTTTAGTACACAGAGCGGTACCGCATTTGGTTCTTCTGGAAGCCTGCGGACCCTATCAAATTTTTGAAAAACCTAAAATGTTTTCTTCCAGTTAAGTTTAGGTTTCATTTACAATTTTTAGTGTCTACCCAGATCTGCATGTGTTCATCAAAAATATCTTATGAATAAGTTCCATTGGTATTTTTGTTTTAGATGATTTTCTAGAAGTTTTGCATGCCTGAAATGGTTTTCACTTGGTCTTTGTAGTGACTCAAAGATCAGAAGCCTGAGAAACCTTAGATTACCCTGGTGTCTTTTTATCTTCTTGATGAGTCCAACTAGTTTATGAAATCTTTCCTTGGTGAGAAATAGACTTCGTTTTCTATTTGCAAATCTTTAAATGAACTTGGTTATAAGTTTTGAATTTCATTTTTAGAAAAGAAAACATATTTGGATGTTTTTTGATTGATTTGTTATTCTGAATGAATTAATCCTTAGTTTACTGAAAAATTAAGTAAAACGTCCTAAAAAAGAATTGAAGCTGTTATTTCAATTAGGTTTTTAGAAGTTCTTAGATCTCAAAATTAGTTTTTATAGTTTTGAGTGTTTTTTAGAAATTGTAGAATCTCTTTTGGAAGAAATTGTTTTTTGTAGTTTTGAGTGTTAAAAAAGGAAAGGGATTTATTGTGAGCATAATTAGTAGTCTCGTTTTGAGTTCTTATCGAAAAAGACAAAAAGGTTTTCTTTTTATTTACATGTTGAAAGAAATATTTGTTTATAAAAGAATTGCATTCTCAAACTCTTTCTTTTAGCTAGAAATTCATTGAAAGAAAAACAGATTGTTTATCATTTTAGGTGCATTTTTTAGTTTTTTTGGAGTCGAGTCTTCACACCATCAAAGTTTCATTTCCATACCTATTGACTTAAGGAACAACCTATAAAAGTAACGCTTAATTAAAATTGATTTAGCAATCTTTTTTATTTCTAGGGCTCTTATCACCAATATAGCTTAGGCTAGCATCTTGGAGTAGGGAGTAATTAACTCTCCAAGATAGTTAAAACAAACAAGTGGCTATATCTTGCAGTAGGAAATAAATCCAATTGTAATTGATACATTCTGGGAAGCTCCTCTTAAAGGAGTCAATCACGAGATCATGTCCGAACCTTTGAGACAATCAAGTCTGTTTCATTGGGAAAGATAGAAGATTTGTGTGTATTATAAAAGGTAAACCTCAGATTAACCATTGTCGAGGAGCTTGGGGTCACTTGTTGGTAAACCTCAGATTGATCATGTTGAGGAGCCTTCAAGGGGATTGAGCTTTGTTACTCTGCCCTTGCACGTAGATCGGATCGTAGACTGTTCCCCCAGTTGTATTTGTTGTTGTTGGTAACCTTAGTGTCCATAAACTTAAGGTTATTTCCCAAGGTGACAGTGAAGGATGGGTCTCACTGTACCTGGAGCAGACGTCGACTAGACCCACTTGGACTCTCTGTGGGGTTCTCTTCACTCGAGATGGTTTTGTGAAGAAAATTGTGCCAGTTTTTTCATTAAGAAGGTTGCTAGGGTAACTGTTCCAACTGCCCTTTCTGTATTAAATTCTACGATGTTGGATTTCATCACCAAATAGTGTTTTTAGTATGGGAAGTTACTGTTTGTGAGTGGTTTGAACTCTTAGATTTTTAGGCCCGTGATTCAATTGTTTGTTTCTTTAGAGACTTTAGGTGGATTTATTGAAATTTTTGTTTGTTTGTGTATGTGTAATTAAATATTTAATCATGGCTGAATTACCAAGACAATCTCGTAGGCTTCGGGGGAAACCTCTTGAGTATACACCAAGCCAGCTTGAAGGGATATGAGCTCTTGTATCACGTAGTGATAGTAGAGTTGGATCACCAGAAGCTAGAGAGTCATCCTTAATTGTTCGTCCTAATTATCAAGTACAGAAAACGGAGTATAATTCTGAGCCAATTTCACTTTCCAAAGTTACTGGTAGTGTTTCTCCTTCTAGTGAATTAGCTGAAGAACCTAAAATTTTTGAGCTTGAAACTGAACCTGCTCCTACTCCATCTTCAAGATTTGCTTCTCCAACTTCTAGTGGTCCTGGTTCACCAAGGGTAGGAAATATCATTACCCAAAATCTTCCTTCTGGCCTCATTTCTATTGAATAACTTGTTAGTCTGGACGAAGACATAATTCTTCCTGAAAATCAACCAACTTTAGAACTTAGGGAGCGTGAATCAATTTTCTACATTCCTTTTAGGAGTGACGCTTGGTACGTATCATTGACAATTTTTTTAGAAAACCTAGGCCTTAGTTTTTCACCACCTTGAATTCCTTTTCATCCAACACCCAGATGCTATTATCCTCCATTGAACATGTTGAGACAGTCATCTATGTTTTCCAAAACACTGGAAACATTTTTATATGGCGGTCCTTTTGTTCCTTCGGGGTACCAGTCACTCACTGGTACCTTTTCAGGAGCATCTCCTCAACCAATTGAACGTGAGATATCAACTGGTAATAATGGAACTCAAGCATTGAGCGTAGAAGAAATTCTTATGATGTCTGGTAGTATTCTAAATACACAACCTCAAGGTAGTCAATTACTGCCTGGGGGGCAACCCCAAGGTAGTCAGTTACCGACTGGAGGGCAAACTCAAGGTAGTTAGTTACCACCTGGGGGACAACCTCAAGGTAGTCAATTACCGCCTGAGGGGCAACCTCAAGGTAGTCAGTTACCGCCTGGGGGGCAACCTCAAAGACAGTACATACCTTCGAGACAGTACATACCTCAAGGTCAACCCCAAACTTAGTACATACCTCAAGGTCAACCCAGTATCAATATATACCTTAAGTTCAACCCTAGTTTCAGTACGTGCCCCAAGGTTATCAACCTCAAGGTCAGTACCCAACTCAAGGTTTCTAACCACCTTCTGGTCAACCATTTTTACAAGGAGCTAGAAATGTACCGTTTAATTATTAGCCCTACGCTTAACCCGGTTATGGTCCTCCATATGCTCAACCTTTTATGGGTCCATACCCGGAAATGAATATGGTGTGGGATCCATCTCAGCAAACTATGCAACCTAATGTGCAATTATCAAGTCAACCTAGACAACCTTTGGTTGCTGGTCCAACCCAGCAACCTGTCTAGCCTACTGTTCAAACTTCTACACCTGGTTCAGTTCAGCAGTCTGGGCCTAGTTCAGCTTGGACTCCACCTCAAACTACTGCTGCAACCTCTTTTCAATCGACACCTGTTTCTGGAGTATCAGTAGCTCCGGTTTCTACTATTCCTATGTCAGTGCAAACTCCTAAGGCCTCTTTACCACAGTCAGGACCTACAGTTCAAACTTCGGTCCACATGCCTGCAAGATAAGCTGGTTCAAGTACGGTTGTCACAAGTCAACCACAGTTCACTTATCAACCGTACTAGGGAAAATATCAATTCGGTCCTACAACCTAGTCTATCAGTATCAACCATACCCTAGCTATACTTATCAACAGCCTCAGCAACCCCAATTTGGTCCAGTTAATCTTGGTTTTCTGGGAGGTTATAATATTCCTAATGCAAATCCAATTCCAAGTTATCCTGGATATCCTCCTCCTAGGGCTGGTCTCATTACCCAAGGTTTTTGAGACCCTAACCATTAGTTACCTTTTATTGCAACTTTGGATTTACCTGATTTGTCGCACCTTACAAACAATCCAATTTACTATCTTTCATATTGGCCACCAATTCCTAATAACTTGCCCAGTGATATCTCGAAGTTTGAGGGCAAGTTAGTAGAAGACCCATCAAATCATGTGATGACTTATCACCTCTGGTGTGCATCTAATTCCATTATTGATGATTCAATTCGCTTACATCTTTTTCAACGAAATCTAGTTGGTCTTGCTGCCAAATGGTACATTGAGTTACCACGAGGCTCTTTTTATAATTTTAGTTAGTTAGCCACTTCTTTCTTAACTCATTTTCAGTTTCCTATCAGATACGACAATGACACAGAATTATTAACTTCATTAAAACAATCCACGTCCACATATATCTCTGATCATATTCATGAATGGCGACGTAGAAAATGTTAAGTGAAAGTTTTTACTCTGGATCAAATTTTAGCGAAATGGTTCGTAAAATAATTATTACCTAAAATCATTGAAGATGTAGCTAAGGCAGGAGTTGTTACTGAAGAGCAAGTAATTTCTCAAGCTCAATACCTTGACCTCGTATATACGCAGTCAGGTACTTTACATGAAAAAATCCTCGACCTTCCGAAACAAAATCAAATAACTGTAGCTCCTTCAGGGTCTCATGTCGCTGATGGTATGATTGGTTTAGTTAGTACTAAAAGCAAGAAGAAATCTTCAAAGAAATATTCTCCTATTATAACTTTACCAGATTCCCTGACAGGAGACTCTTCCGCTGAAATTCCTACCGATATCCATGTCATAGAATCATCTACGACCAATTCTAAATCTGGTGGTAAATAGAAGGGGAAGAAGAAAAATAAACAAAACTCAAAATAGAAAATAGATAAAAATGAATCCACTGATGAGAAACGTAAACCTTGCTATCCTTGTCTCATTTGTGACGAGGAGCATTTTACAAGAGACTCCCCACATCAAGCAGAGGTTTCAAAAATCGTCAAAGGTTCTCAAACGCTCGCTATCTTGAAGGAACCTTTTCCTAATCAAGATAGTAAGATGATTGGTTCTTCCTCAAATGCCTCAGAAGAACCCATTATGATGATGTATCATGTCAGGATTGTGATGCAATGGCAAGATTATGGTAGTAAGAATCCTGTTGGTGCTAAAAAAGCAGAATCTTCTAATTCAAACCCATCAACTACAACTCCTCCTAGTTCTGATCCACTACAGATCAAGAAACCTAACCCTGACTTAGTAATCAAATCGCCTACTAAAGGTATACTTCGGAAATCAGCTTTCAATCCACATGCGAGAGTTGCTCAGAATTATAACATTGTTGAAGACTTAGCTATTTCCCCTTCAGCAATGTTGGCTTTGGAAGTGCTGCAATCATGCCCAGAACAATGTAAATTACTATTGTCTGCTATAAGAGTTATTGATATTCAGGATTTGAACCTAATAATCTTTGATTTAGAGAATAGTACACCCCACCTACCTCAACAAATGGCTTTCCAGATTCAAGTGTTAGTCAAAAACAAACCTTGCTTTCGGACTGTGATTGATGAGGGAGCTTCTACGTGTATTATGTCGATCCAATGTTGGAGATTGCTTGGTTATCCTACACTCAATCAGTCTCCGATGATTCTAAAGGCTTTTGATGGCTGAGGGTTCCATCCTTTTGGCATTTTGCAGGATTCACCTATAGGGGTCGAAGGCAAAACTATAAATCTAGATGTGGAAGTGGTTGATGCCCCTCTAGATTACAACCTTCTCTTGGGTCACAGTTGGTCTTATGCTATGACTGCTATTGTTTCTTCGGTCTTTCGACTTATCAAGTTTCCTCATAACGGAAATATCATTACGATAGACCAACTAACGTATTTTTCATCCGACCCATCCTCTTCAGATAGTATTCAGCATGTCCGTCAAAAAACTATCCCTTACAAGGATGTTGGGGTAGGTTTGATTAAAGATTCTGGTTTACTAGGAACTTTTTCCTTCCCTCCTCCTAACGTATCGCCTTCTGTTGCAACTATTCATATGATTTCATCGAACACTATTGCTTTTGATGATCCTTGGATCGTACCTTCCAATTCTGAGGTGGATTCATTTGGTAACGTGATGCCTTTGAGTCCCTTTGAAATTACATATTAGGCTGTACAGTCGTTTTCTGACTCTTGTTCAACCGAAACTGATCTAATGAATGTGGTCCATGGGGAATCACTTTCGATATCAACCTTAGCCTAAACAACATTTTCTGATCCTGTTCATACTGATGAGCAGATTCATGAACTTTTGTCTATTGATGATTTACCATGGGAAGATATTCATCATCGATATTCGTTTTTACCTGAGCTTGATCATTTTGAAAATGATTTTTCATCTATTTTTACTACTGACTATGTAAAAGAACCACAAAATCCATTGCAACATCCTGATTCTGAGTTAAATTTGGGAAATATCTCTCGAATGGTTCCTATTGACATTTCAGTTAAACCCAAAATTATTGAAAACATTCATATAGGTGCTTCTTGTATGGATGATGAAATCCAAACTTATAAAGCCCTATTTCAAGAATTCGGTGACATGTTTGCCTGGTCATATGAAGAAATGTTAGGAATTGATCCATCAATTGATGTCCATGAAATTGAAACTTACCTGGATGCTAAACCTGTTCGGCAACATTTGTGTCAGATACACCCAAGAAAAGTTGTTGCTATTAAAGCTGAAGTTGAGAAATTACTTCGAGCAGGTATCATTTATCCAATTCCTTTAACGGATTGGGTTTCGAATATTGTTCCTGTTAAAAAAAAGCAAAGAACGATAAGAATATGTATCGATTATAGGGATATTAAGCGAGCTTGTCCTAAAGACAATTATCCAACCCCCTATATCGATCAAATTATTGATGATTGTGCCGACAGTGAAATGTTCTCCTTTATGGATGGTTTTTCTGGTTATAATAAAATCAACGTAATCCCTACTGATCAACCTAGAACGACTTTCATTTGTCCATGGGGGACATTTTATTATTGCAAATTACCTTTTTTCTTGAAGAACGTTGGATCAACTTTTCAAAGGGCTATGTCTTATGCATTTCATGACATCAAGCACATTGTGCAACCTTACCTCGATGATTTACCTACCCATTCATTACATAGAGCCGATCATCTCACTCATTTACGAGCAATCTTTATGAGATGTAGGCATTATCGAATTAAGATGAATCCACACAAATGTGTATTCTGTATAGAAACAGGTCATTTACTGGGATTTGTTGTTTCAAAAGCCGGCATTCATGTTGATCCCTCGAAGGTTGAAGCTATTGTCAAATTGCCTCCTCCTTCAACTCTTCGCCAACTCCAAAGTTTGCAAGGGAAAGCAAACTTTTTACGTTGTTTCATTCCTAACTACACCGAGATAACAAAAGGTTTTACCAGGTTGTTGAAACAGAATACTCCATTCTTTTGGGATGAGATAGCTAACAAATCTTTTGATGCACTTAAACATGCATTGACCCATGCACTGTTATTGCATCCTCCCAATTACAACTAGGATTACTTTTTGTACCTCGCTGCCTCTCATTCCACCATTGGGATGGTTTTAGTTCAGGAGCATGAATTCAATAGTGAACATGTGATTTACTATCTTAGTCGAACTCTGCATTCGACTGAGATTAATATTCGCATGTGGAGAAATTGGCCTTGGCAGTTGTTCAAGCTATCCAAAGATTTCGTCACTACATCCTATTACGCAAAACTAAGGTAATTTCTGACTGTAACCGTATGATGTATATCTTGACCAAACAATTGCTAGGGGGCAAGTATTCCAAATGGATAGTTATCCTGTAGGAATTTGACTTGGAATTTGAAAAATCCAAGGCAAAGAAATCTTTGGTTTTTGTGGAACTGATGTGTGATTTCCCACATACTGATACTGAAATTGTTGTGGAAGAGCCCATTGTGGACGAATCCTTGTTTCTTATCAGTACTCTTGATCCATGGTATGGAGATATTATTATTTATCTCCAAACCCAATATTTTCGACCTGAAATCTCACGATCTCAGCAACGGAAAATACGTTTCCGATCCCAACAATACAATATTATTGGAAATACACTCTATCGTCGTGGAGCGGATTTGGTTTTCTAACGTTGTCTAACTCATGAAGAAGCTGAAAAGATTCTGAATGACTATCACTACGGATCATGTGGCTGTCATATGTCTGGGTATGCCATAGTCCAAAAGATATTGCGTGCTGGTAATTTTTGGCCATCCTTGTTCAAAGATTGTATCTATGCAGTCCGAAAATGCCACAATTGTCAAATTTTTTATTGTAAGACGCGTGCTCCACCCAGTCCTCTCCACCATATAATTGCTATTAGTCTTTTTGCAAAGTGGGGTATTGACTTTATTACATGTAACCCTCACTCGGCCTAGGGGCATGCATATATCATCCTAGCGGTAGATTATTTTACTAAGTGCGCTGAGGCGATGCCTACATTCTCAACAAATGGAAAAAATGTTGCGACTTTTGTATTCAATCATATAATTGCTAGATTTTGTGTTCCTGAAGCTATTATTACTGATCATGGGAGTCATTTTTGAAACATCATGATGACTGAATTGACAGATCAACTTGGCCTGCGTCACGATAGTTCTAATCCATATTACCCACAAGCTAATGGTCTAGTTGAAGCTATCAATAAAGTTCTAGTCAATGTGATCCAACGAATCATTGGTATTCATAGGTCAAATTGGCATAACATGTTATTTTCAGCACTTTGGGCATATCGAACCTCAGTAACAACATCAACTGCTTTCACTCCTTTTCAACTGGTCTATGGTTTGGAAGCAGTGTTACCCATTGAATGCGAAATTTTGTCATTGCAAATAGCCATAGAATGACTCCCAACCACTTATGAAGAGGAGAAACATTTTTTTTTACTTAGCTCAGCTACATGAGAATCAACGCAATGCTGCATTAGCAATCGAGACTCATGCGAAATAGATAAAAGCTTAGTACGACCGAAATGTTACACCTCATAATTTTTTGGAAGGAGACCTAGTTTTACTATACGATCAAGCAAATGATAAGCTAGGGGCTGGAAATTTGTACATATGTGGCATGGTCCTTATATTGTTAAGTGAAAGCTGGCAAAAGGGGCCTATGAATTGGTATATTTTGATGGTGTCTCTTTGGGTAAACCCAGAAATGGGATTTATCTGAAGAGATATTATGCTTAAATTTTGGTGTGGAGATTTTTGTTAGATTAGTTTCTTTCTAGCTGGTGTGTTTTAGATTAGAAAAGTGTGCCTAGTTTAGAGAGTGCATTTATCATTATTCCTGCTTATCTTGATTTTGCTCTTGATATTGCTGATGTCGATGTCTCTTCAAACATACATTGGTTTTGCTGATGGTGCTTGTCGTAATACACTGAACATTTCTTCCGCAACTTGGGTTATCTATTCACCCTCTAATGAGTTAGTATTTATGCATGGGGTAAGCCTTGGTCAAACAATGAATAACATTACAGAGTATAGTGCAGTGATTGAGTTATTATCTGAATCCATCTCATTTGGGATTCAGAGTTTGATTGTTAGGTTAGATTCTGAACTCGTGGTATTACAGCTTAACAGGATTTATGCCATTAGAAATCCAATGTTATTAAGATTATTTTTGAGAGTTCGTCTCTTGGAACATGAATTTGATTACATTGAATATCAGCATATTCCAAGATATTTAAATACATTAGCAGATGCAATTGCTTCTTGTATGATAAATAGACATTTGCAAAAATCAAAACAGTAAATTTATAACATTCCATAACATGTTACACAAGATAGCTAGTAATAGTGATATATCATAGCATAGAAATGTGTCAAAATATATATCGTCTTTGATCATAAGTTGAAAAAAACCTTATGATCGAAAAAAATGATAGTACAAAAAGACATAAAATGTCATATGAGTCTACAAAAAGCAATAATCCTATCCCTGGTGATGATCACGATAAGAAACCACTGCTCAGGCCACCCTACAAAGAAACCTTCTAAAAGGTCCTGGGACCCCAATCACATATTGTTGTAACCTAAGTGGGATATTATCTATGCCAGTCTCTGGAATATCTGTTGTCAAACGCTCTAGATGATTCTCCAAATCAGTGAGGATCTCTGTAGATTGGTCCTGTGGGACCGGTACTACTGTAGCTGGTTGTCTCCTCTCATAAGGCTAGAGAGTGGATGGTCATCATGGACCCACATCTGCATTTAAAACTTTTTATTGTCAGTTTTGGACGATTTAAAAAATAAAATAAAATAAATAAATAAATTAGATAAAACTTAAAAAGTGTTGAAAATGATTTTACCTTAATCATCCCACTGCTCTCCAGGTGGAAGAATCATGTCTGGATCACTACGATAATCCATCCCAGCATATGGAAAATCTTGAATCACGAAAAGTTGGTTCCTCAACCAACGAAAATACTCAGGTGGAAATCGAACAACCTCTGAACTCTCCTCAGGATGATGGGCCATCACTGCAACCTAACGCATTATCTTAGGCTCTCGAGGAAGACCAACCTCAACAGAAAGCTGCTATGGGACCAGCATAGGAACCCTCTCTAGACCAAAAATCACAATGAGGAAACCATATCCAAAGTTTTTTAGTTGTCCGTTCTTTGCTCTAGTTAGTTGGCCTTTTACATTCGCCAACACAGCTTCACACCAGTTGAAGATGGTACCTCGATAACAGTCTACTGCCATTTGCATCTGGGATCCGGTAGCTACATGCAATGCTACACTCCCGCATAGTCTGGTGATAGTGAATGCAATAACCTTAAGTTCAGGATGGTCGATAGTTTTAATATTGATTTGTTTGTCCTTTGTTTGATCATTGCAAAACTCCAATCGGAGACTAGCGACAAACTGGCCACTTGGCAAACCAATCAAGAAATATATGTCCTCTAGCTCAATTTCGAGCCAGTGGCCACGAATCATGAAACAATGGTCCTGTACACTCCACCTGTCTACCAAACATTGCAAGAAGTCTACTTGGGCCCTCATGCTTGGTATGGCCCAGAACTTAAACAGTCTGCATGCTTTCAATGCCCATATTGTGGGTGGATGATTTAATGCGGCAAGGTCCACATCCTCATGCTCGTGTTCCCACCAAACAAGCATTTTGTATGTCCTACAATGCAAAGAAGACATATTAGAACAATTTAGTTCGAAAATTTTTGGGCAGAAATGGAGAAATTTGAGTTTTCAAAATCCATTTCGCTGGGTTCGCACCTTCTAGTTACAGACAGTGCGTAGGTCCACACATGTCGTAAGCAATAGGTGCGGACCCACGACTTTTTTCTTTGTAGAAAAAAGTCGGTGTCCGCAGGGGCCGCATGTTGCACCTGCGGACCCCAGCTAGCAAATTTCTAAACAAATTTTTCCCTAAAAAACCAAAATGAAAGACTAAAAATGAAATGTAAACAGTTGAAATGCAAGATAAGGATGATGTGGATTACCTGGAGTTGACGGTTTTCAATTCCAACAGGCAGATTTTCCGCAATATTCACGGGAAGTTTCTTACCCAAAAGCTCTCACTTTTCACTCTGAAATCAAATGGTAAAAGTGAATTTACAAAAGCCCTTTTTATAAGCTTTTTTGAATAAATGAATTTTTAATTTATTTATTTTTCACTTTAAAAAGGTAACTTTTTGATACATTTTTATTTATTTTAAAAAAATATGAGTAATGTTCTGAGTTCTTGTGCAAAATATTGGATTTTTCGGGGAAAATTGATCATTTTCAACAAAGAGCATACGTTTTCACTTTTTCGGACTCTTCCAAAACTTAGAAAAAAGCGAAACATTGGAGTCCTCTTTAAGCTCTTTTATGACTCGTAAAATATGAAAAGATTGCCGAGTTTTTTCCATTTTAAACTCATTAAATAGAATTAAAAAGGCGATCCAATTAAGACTATTTTCTAACTGTATAAACATGAAAATATTGCCGAACTTTTGTCATTTCAAGTTCGATATTGGTTATAAAATTATGTGTCTTCTGTCACTTTTTTACTTTTTCGGATCGGGGCCACTAATTATGAAAAATACTCCTTGATTGGAATGGTCAAGCGGTTCTCTCAAGTATTATTTTATACTTTCTCAGGCTTGAGGGACACAAATTTATGAAAACGGACACCTATGGAGTTTTCTTAACTTTTTCTTCTGACTCCCTAAAATTGATAAACACCGAGTTTTTCCTATACTGGACCCATTAAAATTTAACAGTAAAGGACCTGTTCAATTTAAACAGGAACGAACCACTCCTTCTTAGGGTTTGAATTTTAAACTAAGTTGGACTCATTCAAAGGATGAGCTTATGAACAAGCAAATGTTATCTTCCTCAAGCTTGTAAAAAATAAAGAGGTACTTGCTAGAAATGGTGGGGGAAAGAGAGAAAAATGAACCTATTTGTTACACTTCGTGTTTTAGAAAAGCAGTTAACCACTCTTGAACACGACACTTTTCTTGGGTTGGGAAATCCTTTGCCTAACAGTTAGTCAAACCATATTGAAAATCTTCAACTGGTTTTTGGGTATTAGCTTTGGGTCAATTATCACCAAACCATCTGCAGTGTCGTTATGTGTTCAAGAGGTCAGTTCAAACAAACCATTCATTTGCAAAATATCTGTCATTCATTTTGACCATCCCTGAGTTAGTCCTTGCCAATATATTTATTCAAAACTTGATCTATGATTTCGTGTTGTGGGCTTGCCTACGACAGATCGCTTTCTATCGACTTCAGCTTATTATCTAGAAATATGAGCTAGAAATTGTTAGTACCTTGGAATCTACATGCCCTAATGATAGGTTTCTCGCCTTCGATGATAGGTTGCATCATTGACCTTCGATCAAAGGATTCTATGACATGTTTGACATCAGCTTATTTTTTCACATTTCATAGATTGTACTAAGTACTTTGAGAGCCATTGACATTACTAGTGGTTGCTCTCACACTTGTTAACAGTTCACATCATTGACTGGTAATCACGTGGTTTCTACCATGTTCGACTTCAACACATTTATTCACATGGATAGAATCGTACTAGTTTAGGAAGAAAAAATCAAGACTCTGGATCTAGTTTCTACCATCCAAGCTGCGAAGAATTTTGTTATTCATTAGACAATGGACTATTCATAAACAGATGTTTGCGTCCATACTATGTCTACACTCTTGATGTATTACAAAATCATTCCTGTATTAGAACAATTTTCTAGTCAGTTTTAATCTGAGTATGGGAATGCCTACCTCAACGATGATATGTTCAAATATATATATTTTGCATTGAATGTTTTTACAGGTTCCGACTAGGGTGTCCACAGACTTGTAACCTCCTTCCTCTGCATTGTAAAATAAAGCATTGGGTTGGTTACTTAGGGGGTTGAAGGCTGAATATTTTTGAGGTGAAATGCTATTGGAACTTAGTCTTCCTAATTGAGCTTGTATGAGGAGAGACTACATACCTCCTTGATCTCATTTGGAAGAGTGTAAGGCTTGTCAAAGTAAAGGAGATTACTGTTTCGGACCCTTGGAAGAGCTTGTTCAACATCAAGGCTGAAAAGGTTCTTAAAAGGAAACTCTTTCGGATGTTTGAAGGATGGCTGCTACAAACTAGCGTTGGACTTAACTTAGGGTCTAAACACCTCTATAGTTTTTATTTATGAATCGTATATGTTTAGAGAAGAGAGGGAGGGAGGGAAGGAGAGATCGATAAATATGGAGAGTGTGTGTGTGTGTGTGTGTGTGTGTGTGTGTTTGGGGGAGTGATATAGAGAGACAAATAAGGAGAGATGGAGAGAGATGTAGATATATATGAGAGAGAGAGAGAAAGTGAGAGAGAGTTGGGGTAATGAGGGAGGGGGGAGAGAGAAGGAGACAGGGAGGGAGGTACACACATAGGTGGAGGGGAGAGAGAGAGGGAAGAATAAAGAGATACAAAAAGACAAATACAAATATTATATAGTATTATACAATATTTAACATTATCAACCATAGAGGAAGAGGAAGTAAGGATTTTACAAAAGGGAAAAGAAGTTGGATTATAAATCCATGAATATTTTGATTTTTCATTGAAATAGATGCATTGATTTTAGTGTAGATGTTGATTTATAATCCTATTTGATTGATTGCACTAGATGCACTTATTTCAATGTACATGTTGATTTCTAATCCTATTTGATTGCTTGCATTAGATACATTGATTTCAATGTAGATGTTGATTTCTAATCATATTTGATTTCTTGCACTAGATGCATTCATTTTGGTGCATATGTTGATTTCTAATTTGATGTAACTAGATGTATGATGTGCATTAATTTCAAAGTAATTAGATTAAAGGCCACTTGTATATAGTGACCTTGTCAATATTATATATTTTTTCATCTTTTATTGTACCATGCATTATTATTATTTTTTTATTACTTGTCAAAAACAAATTTTGACATCCATAATATCCTAGAGTTGGAATTTTTTTGTTTTGTTTTTAAATCTGCTAAAGTTAGGATTTGGATATTTTCTTTTATAAATTACACTAATGTGTTGCTGATTTTTCTAGGATCTAAAAACATTTTTAAAGAGATGGTAATTGCGTTTACTGAGATTGCTACTTGCACTGTGAAACCTGAGAAAGTTTCTTCCTTTTAATTAAGATAATTTCATAGAAAAAAGGAAATACATATTTACATTCACATTTTTCATGTTTGAAAGTGTCATAAAATCATCACACAAAACTGTATGATTTCCATAAAATCTGAAATCTTTTGCATAAGTATCTTTGTCAAATCTGCAATCTCCTAAACAAAAGCAACACATTAATTCATCAACATTGATTTCAATGTAGAGGTTGATTTCTAATACTATTTGATTGATTGCACTAGATGCATTGAATTTAGTGTAGTTGTTAATATTGCTTGCAATAGATGCATTTATTTTAGTGAAGATGTTGATTTCTAATCCTATTTGATTGCTTGCACTAGATGCATTGATTTCAGTGTAGATGTTGATTCCTTATCCTATTTGATTTCTTGTACTAGATGCATTGATTTCAATGTATATATTGATTTCTGATTCGATTTAACTTAGTAGATGTATGATGTGCATTAATTTCTAATTAGATTAATATTATATATAGATTTCAGTGTAAGCACAAAAAATTATTGACTACGCGCATTGCTTTTTGTGTTATAGTAATTCAACCATAAATAAAATACTTGAGTTTTTATCTTAAATAAAATATTCACTTACTTAAAATGTTTGTTTCTTGAAATTGTAAACAATTTGTAATTGATTACATTCTTATTATAATTCCCATTTTCCATCATTCAAAATTTTTAGTCACTTTACATTCAAAGGATGTAATAGAAAACAACTACCATTGACACTAACTTGGGGTTTAACACTCCATAAGTCACAGTGATTGACATTGGAGAAAGCTATTATTAATATTGGATAGCAAGAGAGACAAGGTATGACACCTACTACAATATATTGCGTTAATGATTTGAGTGGTTTATGATTTCAACCACCCTTTTCATATGATTGATATGAAAAGATTGAAAAACTAACAAGTGTGACAATAAGTACAACAAACGAAAATAGTTTGAGGTTGATCACAATAAGATTATTTGTAATTGACTATATTCTTATTATTCACATTTTCTATCATTTAACACTATTACATTTTCACTTTGTATTTAAAATTTTTATTTAATCAAATTTTAACATTCAAGTTATTAGTAGCCCGTCATCTTAACAAACTAAGGTAACACATTAAAATCAAAATGACCAGATTAATCTTAGACATATTTAACATATTTAAAATGTTTAGAATAATCATATGTTCAATAAAATTTTTGCGATTGCGTATGACTGAAATCAACCTAGATCCATCTTAACCTTAGATCTATGAGGTGCCGAGAGGGATCAAATCTCTTGAGATGCAAACCTTTTCTCAAATTTTGCACTTAAAAAAAGGGTGTTATATTCGATATTTTTAATAAAATCATTTTCATCAGATATGGGAATATTGTAATGTTGTTTATGTTTCAGGTTCTTTTTGTTGCTATACAATTTCTATTTTATTTTCTTTCTAATTCTGTGGATATGATATAAGCATATTCAACATTACCATTTTAACATTTTAAAACCCCATTTTGTTGGTAGGCTACTTAGAACCACAACAAAAAAGCTTTTTGCTTAGTCTTGTGCATGAAATTGACCAACATTATATCATTCCAATTATAAAATCCCCAAAAAATTGAAATTGAAATTAATATTAAAATATTGCAAATTATATTTGGAGCATATTTTTCACAATGAAGCTCTCTCCAACCTAGTATCGTAGAGATGTTGTAATGTTTGGTTTAACATTTTGACTCTGTCAAAATAGATTAAAATAAAATACATAATAATAATAATAATAATAATAAAACTAACCTATATCGATGTTAACTCTCGATCTACCAAGCACCAAGAGAGATCAAATCTCTTGAGATGCAAACCTATTTTAGAGTGAAAAAAAAATTGGATCCCTCTTGATGCTTGGTAGATATGGATTTAAGATGGATCTAGGCTGGTGTCTAATCTAATAATGTTGATGGTTTGTTATACCACCTTTGTTCTAATAGTGTAGATTATGTTTTATATCACCTTTGTTATATTTTGCTTAATAAAATAATATTAAATGATTGCAATATATAGTCCTACACCCTTAACTCTTTTAACATAATTTCTAATCAAATGGGCACTGAATCGAGTTGTCACATTTTTGAGGTAGCAAAAAATCATCCGATTTTGAAAAGTGTTGATTTAGAATACACCTTGTTTTTTTTTTAGCATATTTTTGAGACTTTAAATTTTCTTATGTATTAAGTATGCATATATATATTTTTTAAATGTTAGTGATTTTTTTTCCAATTTGAAAAATGTTGATGCAACATCAACCCCCTTTTTTTGGGCTTATTTTTAACACTTCAAATTTTTTGATATATTAAGTATGGATAATTTTTTTTTTAAATGTTGGTGATTTTCATGCAGATTTTGAAAATCACCAACATTTTTTTAGACATATTTTTGACACTTTAAATTTTCTTATCTCTTAAGTATACACAATTTTTTTTTTAAATGTTGGTTATTTAACCATTTTTCAATTTGTCTTATTCCTCTTCATGTTTTTCGACCTAAGATGTTTGTTTTTTAGGGGTTTTCCAAGCTTGTGTTTTTTTATTTTTCTTTGCATTGTTTTTTTATAATGAAATTTTTATTTTTTTTTGCAGAGTTAATATATATATATATATATATAATTATAATATATATATACTATATAATATATATATTATATATATATATATTTGAGGTTATGATTTTTTTGTATATTTTTATATCATTAATTAATATTTTAATACACATAAAATTAATTGTCACTAAGAAAATATTAATTTTAAACTCTAGGCAAAAAATACACATTTGCTTAGATTTAATTAAAAAATAACTTTTTTTTTGGACCTTTTCTCTCAAAATTGACATGTTAAGTAAAAAAACTTTTATGAAAAATTGAATTAAAAAAATTGGAAAAGATTAGTTTCTATAAAACTTTTATGAATTTTTATCCAAGATGATTTTACTTTTTTTTTAAATGATTCGGATAAAATTTAAATAAAATAAAACCAATGTTAATATATATATTATATTATATATATATATATGAATATATTAAAAAAAGAAAAATATTTAAAAAAAATGATTAAAGAAAAAAAAATAATTAATAATTGATACTTAGATAAAAAATATTTCAAAAAAAAATTAAAAAAACCTTTGAAACAATTAATATTAATTTTTTTTTTTAAATGTCCCCATTCGATACACTGAAGTGTTGACCCAGGGTCAACAGGGCGGTGCTCAGAGTTGCTCCATCAGCCCCTGGGTTGACTGGTGGGTAATCGACCTTCCTTCATCGGGGGCCATAGGGCCGACCCTGGGTTGATCCTTGATCAACTTCGGATAGTTATTTCAAAAAATAATAATATTAATTTGTTTCAATTGTTTTTTTTTAAGTTTTAAAATGCTTTATATATATATATATATATATATTATATATATATATATTATATATTTTTTATTTTTTGATTTTTTCTAATTTTTTTTTAGATTATGAATTTGGATTTATTTTTTTTATTTTTATATTTATTTTCTTAAATTATTTTTTTAAATTTTGTTTTTAAGATATTTTGTTTTTTCGTTTTTTTTTTTTGTATTTCTTTTTTTTTTGTAAAATTTTATGTTTGTGAGTAATTTTTTCTTTTTTCAATCTTTTTGTTTTGGTTTTTTTTTAATTTATATTTTTTTTATGTTGTAATTTTTTGTTATTATGTTAATATATATTTTAATTTACTTGTTTTTTATTTTCTTAAGTTTTTGTTTGTTTTTTTTTTATTTCTCTAGTTTCTTTTGTTGTATATATATTTAATATATTGGGAAAATTTTAAACCACCTAAATTTATATGTAATAATGGCAAATCCATGATACATATGAAAAATGGGAGACGATTTTATCACTAATATAATAGGTATATAAATATATATTTTTGGCAAATCTCTCACTAGGTTATATTATCTTGTAAAGTTATGACGAATCTTTCATTGAATAATAAAACATTGTGAAGTCATGGAAAATGTTTTATTAAAGTATGAAACCATATCTGATAATAATAAAACATATTCATTAAACTGTAATATACTAACATACATGCTTGGAAAAAAGAAACATAATTTTCACTTCTTACAAACAATGTTGCAAGTTTTAGTGGCCATGACTGTCATGGTAGGAGAGATTAATGTTTTCTCTACCACTTTTGTCAAGCTAACACTTTTGCCAAGCTATCAAATTTATTTCTTATTCCATAGACTCCAAGTGCGAGATTAAAAAAAAAACACATCAAGTTTGTTTACCCCAACACGCCAACAAGTAGCAAGCCCCAACTATATAATATACTGAAGTAGTAGGTATCCCAAAGGCCTGAAGGGGATCTAATGGAAAGAAGTGACCGTTGTCAGAAGCCTTCCAATCAATATATAAATATATAAATGTATATTCATTATTATTTTCATTGGAAATCATCAATTAAATGATAAAATTTAATTATGTCCCTCTCAATCTAAATTTCTTATTAGCATAATTCCCTACCTTCATACCATTTTTAATAGCGTTGTAACAGGTGGATTAATTTCCTTTTTGGTGCACAATTTTTTCCTTTTAGGACAATATGGTGCAGTGACCCAACCCCTATAGATCATTACGACAAACTAAGAATAGCAGAGAAGATGAAAGATTGTACAAACCAACATATTTTTCAAACAACAAATCCAAGATCAGTACCTTAACTTTTTCATGAAGATATCATATTGAGAATGTTTTAAAAATGGTGGGAAATCTGGGCAGCGACTATCTCTCTTCTGCAAGGGTGATGCGGAAAGATTTAAGATTTCATTGTTTTGAATTTTTTTTTGTTAAATCAGAAAAACCAATATTAATGGAGATATCGGTATTTTTTACTAAATTTTGTGAAGTGACTAAATTTAGCTTTAACCATTCACCTTAATATTTCTTTTACAATATAATTTCCCAAGTCTATTTAAAATTTTCATTATCATAAAAACCAACCTATATCCATATTAACTCCACATCTACCACTCTTAGAGGGATGAAATCTATTTATCCCTCCCACCACTTTGTAGACCCAGAATTAAGATGGATCTAAGCTGATAGAATTTCTCCTTTAAATAAGTCGATGCCTCACATGAATACATGGTATTACCATGGGTTATCATTAAACCTAGAGCTTCAAAAACTATTACTATTTTTAGTAATTTATTAAAATATTAATTAAAATTAATAAAATTAATAATTGATTTTTATTTTAACCAAGTTAAAATGTTTAAGTGACATTAAATTACAAGATCCATTTTTTACTCTTGATCTACCAAGCCCCGAGAGGGATCAAATATTTTTTCACTCTATGTTAGTTTGCATATCACGATATTTGATCCAGAGTAAAGATGGATCTATGCTAGTTTAATTCCCCCTTTTAAATAGGTTGCATTCCATGTGAATACCATGTGCCATATTTATTTTTATTAATACTAATATTAGGGTTAATAATGATCTTTTGCATGGTATTAATAATAATTTTCCCCTTGGTATTTG
>APFE030513543.1:1892-18851 GCA_000404065.3 Pinus taeda
TTTTTTTAATTTTTACGTAAATTGTTTTAAATTAATTTAATTTTAAAACTATATATTTTATAGTGTTTTAGTTGTTTACTTTTTAAAATGTATAATTTGAGTGAATGTGATATTTAAAATAGGCTTTTTTCTTATAAGTTGAAATAAGAAAGAGTAGAACATGTAAATTTTTATAAAATTGGTATTAAGATTTTTTATTTAATTTTTTAATAATAATCATTTCGATTTTAGATTGTAGTTACTATAAATTACCAAATTGTTTTGTTTTTTAAAATTGTTTTTATTTGTTGTATTTATATTTGATAATTGTGGTCATTGAAAATCATATGCTCTTTCTTTGAACACTTATGCTAGTCTATAAATATAATTCTAGATTTTAGTTTGCAAGTCAAAATGATAAGTCAATTACTAAATTTGACTCATTGAGAGCACATACAATGAACAATATTGAAGTGATTTGTAGATAACAATCTGTTGTACTACTCAACAACTCCCCATTATGGTTAATAGTAGAACTAATAAAATATGGGGGACCCTTTTTAATTTAGGACAAAATCCTTTAAGTTCCAATAAGACAAGATAAGTCACATATACAAAAGAAATTCTCTTGAGATAGATATTTTAAGTCTATATATTTATGTTTCTTAGTTTCATTTACATAATTAGTCCCACACTTACATATCACATATGCTTTTATATCTTTTATTCAAGGAAACTGGTCCCATAAACCCAGTCGGAGCCACCATTCCAAACAGAAAAGGAGCTGCCCTAAGTTCCTAACCGGGTGGTTTTCCCCGATGTTAAGGCAGATATCTTTGAGATGGAAAGCTTAGGATGTCTATTTCTCTATAGAATCCTCAAGAAAGAAAAATCACCTCTCCAACGCTGCTAAAAACTCATTCTCCCAAGGTTACTCTAAAAGTGTAGCGCCAAGGTGCAAAAAGTGGTTTTTTGGCATGTTTTTGGCTCTTTTCTCACAAAATGAAAGCTGACATGGCACCCAAGTGGCATAGATGATATGTGCAAGTGATAAGATACCCACGCATGCAAAGTTTTTGTCATTTGAAGGCTCCAGAGAAAAGCGCAGTGCCTTGCTGTCTGAGATTTCCTGTTACAGCCAAAAAGTCACAAAACTTCAAAAAATTTAAATTTTCCTAAAAAATGGTCCAAACTTGCCCCTTTGAGTTGGAGAATGATGTGCTAGGCAATGAGAGAGGCCTCAACCAACATGTAAATTTTATCCTTCTTCTTTTGCTCAATTAGGGTTTTCCTCAATTCCCTTTTCAAGTTTTTGACCCTGATTTGACTAATCAAGTGTCGAATGTAGTAATGCCTTCCCATGTGCCTCTATAGGTTGGTGGCCCTGTTTTCCCTTTTCAGGAGCATCTCCAACTGATCATTTACCTTCTCAAGCCAATACTCCCTATTTTCTTCAAGATCTACTTCAAATGCTTTAACAAGGTCTTGCTGACCTAATGGAGGAGATGGCTCACTCCCCTACCCTTCTTGTCTCTGTAAACTTCTAGTATTTGGCCCTCTAGGCTTGATCTGAACCTTCTTACCTTCAGCCTGTTCCACATCTACCACTGCCTTTCCTTTATCATGCTTTACCACCACATGAGTTTGAGGTTTGTTGAGCAAGAGATTTTTACCTTTAGTTGCCTATTTTCCTGTTGTAGGAATGCAATCATATAGTTGGCCTTTGCCAAGTCATCCTTTAGTTGTCTGATTTCTACCTCTTTCTCCTTGATGATTTTCTCATGTGACTTGTCCTCCTCATGCATTGCTAGATCTTCCATATAGGTGTGAAAATCTACCTGTTCTTCCTCTTGCAAAGGTGCCCCACGTGATATGTTTATGTCTCTTTCTCAACTGAAGTAGGCTTGGCCCTTTCAACATTGCTTGGATAAAACACAAGCCTCTTTCCTCTGGTGTATGTTTTAGTCACCTCAGCCATAGATATTCTTGTTACAGGTTTTCATATAGAACCCACTTCCTATGGTCCTAGTGATGCCAAAGGTGTATATTAATTGCTAGATTGAGTTGGAGTAGGCAAAAGAGAGGCTGATTGCATGAAGGCCTCCCGCGATAAGTAGACCTATGTAAGCTGATAGTAGACAATGATTTTCACCAAGCCATGATGGAACAAACTTGCTAGATGATCTTGCCCTTTTCTATGTACCTTTTTTTCATTTTGACCAAGCTTCTGTGGAGGTAGTGAGGTAGGTTAAAAGGTTTAACACCTGTGAAATGCATCAGTAATCTAACATGGTATTGATATATCCTTGAAAACCTACCCTCACATGTGAAGTATTTCATGATCATTTTCATGAGAGGGGCATACTTTTCAAGCAACTTTCTAAAAGGAAAAATATGTTTTAGGGCAGCTTTGTATGCAGGTTTCAAGAACATTTTGTAATTTTCAAGGTCTAGGTATGTCCTCTTAAACCATACCTCTCCATGATTTGGGAGCCCAGTGGCTATGGAAATGGCCTCTGTTGAAATGGTAAAATTGACCCCTACAATAATTTCCTTATCCCTCCTTAGACTGGTGGCAAAGGTGCTTGTTAACTTTTCATTAAAACCTAACTCTTCAAACATTTGGTAGAAAACAAGGCAACCTACATCTTGGAATGATTTCTTAAGGAAGGGTGAAGCCATGATGTCCTGTAATGTAGTGGGTTCATATTTGATGATCTGGCCTCCCTTATGCTTCTTTAGATCAATTTTTGAGGTTTTTGGATCCATTGCAAACCCTAACTCACTAAGAATAAGAATTAGGGTTTTGTGCTAGGAAAACAAGGGAGTTTGGGGCAGTTTTAGGAAGTGAGGGAGATGAAGGGGTTGGGGAGCTTCTAAATTCTTGGGAAAATTTAAGGGGGTAGGGATAGATGTTAGGGAATGTAGGGAAGTGAAATGTTAGAGGATGGGTGAGGGGAAATGGTGCAAAAGTGGAAAACACAACCCTAACCTAGGGAATTGTAGTTTAGGCTAGGGTTTGTGATGAATGGAAGGATATGAGGGAAATGAGTGAAGGGAGGTGTCAAGGAAGGTGAATGAAGGTGAGGGAAGGTGGTTTGAGCCTTAAATTAGAGTTTTCTTAGAACAAATGGATCAAAAAACACTCAAACAACAAAAAATGCAACAAATCCTAGGAGAGGGTGAATTATGAGCTTTCAAAGGAAAACTAAAGCAAATGGAAGGTAGAGGAGGGGCATGATAGCCTCACTTGTATTTCAAGAGATGACACCATTGGTTGTTGAAGAAAACCCTTGAAAACAAAGATTTGGCACCTTGGAGGAAAAGTGCAATGTTATTGGAGAAAAACGCAGGACAACAGTGGAAAAGCACATCGCAACAGTAATTTGGCACTTTTTGGGCAAAATCATTGTCTTTCAAAAGGTGAGGATGAGTTTTAGTGATGGAGAAAAGTCTTGAGAGGATGGAATGCATGAATGTTTTTCTCTTTTCATCTTTTATAAGCAAGGAGGTCAGTTTTCTCTTGGGTGGTAATGTGGGCCCACCTTGTCTGTTACATAATGATATGAACTTGCTTTTGTACTGAAACCTTCAACTTCATCATGTAATATTACATCTTAATGAGGAAGAAAATATGCTTTAGAGATCATTATAGAGTACTTTCCCTAGTTACTACTCCCACAATGATGACCTAGATGATGTCATGATTGTTTTTACCATTTTGATGACTTGACCATAATGATGCCATCTAATGGAGAATGCAACTGATGATTTGAACCTTTGTACATTACAGTATGAGTGACCATGAGATGATGACTAAGGTGATGATCAAGACACTTTATTGATGACTCATCAGAATGAACAATGGCATGACCAAGATGCCATTTTGACCATGAAATGGAGGGAGTAGTAACCTACCTAGACATACTAACCAGTGACCAATTTTTATTTGAAAACTTATTGAAACCATTAAAAATTGACCTAGGACCCTATCAAAAATATTGAAAGAGTACATTTGATCACTGGTGACTGACATGACTGACATACACTAACATAGTTAATGCTAAAATTAAGGATGTTTTCAATCTAAGGCATAGTTATAGTTGAACTCTTAATATAATAATCTTCTTTTGATCCTAGGGAACAATGATATAACCTTTATGATTAAGGTATTTAGATGTTATCACTCATATCCTAGGATAACAAGAAAATTATGTGACTTCCATGTCAACCACTATAAAATTACATTTAGTGCAAATTTCAAGATGTCCACACTTGACCGTAGTAAGATATTTTGTTTATCCAATAGCTATAATAAGAATGATTTTATTATCTTTTTCCCATTCTTTAGTAGTTAATAATGGCTCACATGTCTTAAAATCATGTGCATCATCACATAGATTATACCATTGATAGCGGCATAAAGGATTTAGGTTGCCAAGGATTAGACATTATCAACATTTGCAAGGAAGAAATGTAAAAGGCATAGGATCAATTGCCAACTTATGCTACAATAAAATATTTCATTACTCTTGTTTTGAATGAGTTGCAACATGGTTGACATGTATATTTTTTTATTATAAAAAATGCAAAGTGTTTCTAAGGTTTTGTTTATCAAATTCAAGGCAATTTTGTAAGGTAGATTCTAAGTTATCTATATGATTCTTTTCTTCTATATGTCTTCTAAGAAGAGGGAGAATGTTGTAATAATTTACCATATCTATGGACCAAAGCTACCTATTCAGTTGGGCGAATAACCTCAAGGACCTTATTAAATCATCTTAAAAATGTAATGTTGAAGGCCTTAATGGTTTCACCATTTTTTAAATATAGGTTGTTATAATTTTTCATGTGTTTAATAGGATTTTCCATGCTTCTAAATGTAGATTTAAACTAATAATCCAACTCAAACTGTGTATCGAATATCATACTATGGAGGTCAAAATTGTTCAGTGGACTGGCCTTTTAAGGAATTCACAAAGGCTCTCATGCATGTGTCATTATCATGAGTTACAATATTATTAGATGAATTTGAAAATGTAGCCAAGTGATCATTTGTGGTGGTAACACCATCTCTTGAAAATTTGGGTGAATGATCATTAAATTTACGAAAGGGAGAAGTAGTAGGTACAGTATTTAAAGGAGAAGATACATGAAATTGAATGTCATCAAAATCCACCTCATACTAAATTATGTTGATCTTGTTAATTACTATTTGAATATTGTTAGACATCAAGATAAGATTAAATTGGTTAAACATGCTACCTATAACAATAGAAGTTGATGCAAAATCCCTATTGCACTAGGAATTTGACTCATTGTGTAATGTAGAAGTCATGATTACTATAAAATTAGGGATAAATGTTTCTGATTTTGTATCTAAATTAGAAGTAGCCACAAAGCTTTCAAACTTATATAAGATATGTTTTCTTTATCTAATCTTAGAAATGGACTAAACCTCGATAGACTCACCTCAAATTCACTAAAATTACTTAAAGGAAATGACCATAAACCAAAATCCTGTAATATCATAAAAAAATTAAGAATCATTGATATATTCATTTCCCAATATGATTGTCATTTATGTTGATGTTCAAAATAAAAAATCAAATACCAATATGCAAAACATTGTTGTAAAGTTGGTCTAGAGGTAAAGAGGGAAGACACCCATGTTGCTTTAAGGTTTAAAACCAATCCTTTGTAATAAAATTGATTTGTTAGAATGTTAATGGATCTCTTTCACCTTTAGATACCAAGCATCCTTGGATTTTGCATGATTATTTTAAATGTAAACCTTACATCAGTAATAAATGTAATATTAAATACAAATTAAGTTTGTTATATGAATTAAAAAGTAACAGTTGTTAAGATAACAAAGTGTTGAAATTAAATGAAGTATTAAAACAAAACAGGAATGAAATGAAATATATCTATAAAATCTAAACAAAAATTGTCTAAGACCAATTTCATAGAAAATAGAAAAAAGTATAAACAATGAAATAAAAACCAGCCTTTCAAGGAAAAGCAAGAAAAAATGAATTGTTTATATATATATATATATAATATATATATATATATATATATATATATATATTATTATAAAAGCATTATAATAGAGTTTTTTTTAATAGTGAGATATAATAAACCCAAAGATGGGGCATGATAAGTGGTTAAGCTCTCAAAAAGTGTGATGCTTCTAAACAACATATGCTCCTTTGTGAAAACCTCATATGATGAAGGATCTTTAGGAAATCAACAATCAATTTTTTTGAAAGAAATTTGCATATATGATTGTTTTCAACCTCAAATAAAAATGTATAACCATGTATATGTTGAATTTCCACGACCTTGGGTTTAGGTTAGAGTTTTAAAAGCACTGATACTACCAAACCATGAATCTCAACCATAAACTACTTTGCACAACGTAATAAAATAGCAGTAAATCACACATGCACAAAATATAGACAACTTTTTAATTTTTCAACCCAACTTTGTTATATTAGTCCAATTGATATAATACAATAGTGTAGGGATCCCATACTAGGGATAATGGCCCTCATACATCCACCAATACAAGATACAAAAAAGGGACTTGGTGTTAGTCTATCGACAACCAATCTACCCTCAACAAGATACTTTGACCATCTGGTTGTAGCGCTCTCTCTCAGCTCCTCTTAGTCGTACCATGTACTTGCCCGATCCTTCGGCTCCCGATCTGCAACTCCCACCTCTATTAACGCTCCAAGTCCATCTAGCCACTAAATCTCGATGATCCAGTCTACTCTCTAGTTGTGCCTTCATCCATCAAGGCCACAACACATCGAGACTCTTGTTGAGTTGTTGACAGCTCCACTTGTGAACAACTCTCAACTACCCACTGCTACTCCTCAACTACTCAGGGACTTCCAACCACTATGGTCTTCCTGCGCTGCTCCAGTGAAGACCAACATAGGGCACGAAGGGCTACCACCTATCACTGTAAGATGTCCATCTCCCACAATGAACACGAGCTAGGAGGACTTCCCATCTTCTATGGTAAATATCCTTCTCTGCACACAAGTCCTAGGTTCCACAAAATACTCCTAATTGATCAGGCCCTTTGAGCTCAACAACTATCTCTCTTGCAACTACCTTTATCAATCAAGGTGTTTCTCATCGGGCTCCAACTTGGACACTATCACATTGTCCTCCAGCATTCCATAAGTGCCCAATCACATCCACACTTAGCCTTCTCTCATGTTGTTCTCCAATAGTCCACAATGTAGCATCTACACCTAGTTAGGGAATCCCCACACTTAGGAGACCCTTACACATGGGTGCCCACAGACTCCACCAATCTGCCCTTTTCTCTGCAATAGAGGATTTATTGCACAAATGGGCACCAACAACTTGTCCTCTCCTAGGACACCATCAACTCATCATCCAAGGGAACATCTGCAACTCTCCTTGATGTTGTCCTCTTGCCTCTCATCTAATGTGCCTGTTATCACATTGGTTGTTTGGTATGCCTTCCAAAAATCCATGGGGGCTCCTCCAAATAACTCTTAAGGCCTCCTCAAGTTTCCCATCAATATGATCCAAGTATTGGTCAAAGCGATGACCCAATGTACCTCCACACACTTCCCTCCAAGTCTATTATACCTATTTTCCTTAATTGTGACTGGTTAGGGCATCTTAAATTGTTGTAACAACCCTAAACAATCCTTAAATTATTGTGGCCTAGGCAAAGGATAATGACTTTCTTGTGAGCTATTGTTCTGGGCATTTGGCAACCCTTAAATAACTCAATGCAAGCCTGTTTTAGGAGGCTAGGCATGCGGCCTAACTCAGCTAGCTATGGCTTTCCAACAACCCACCAAAATAGCCCTCAAATAGATCTGCAACACTCCCAGCAGACTCGGCCTTCGTCCAAGGGGCCTCGAGCCTTCTACCAGCAATTTAGACCCCCAAAATAGTGATCTCGGACCCTTAAGGCAATCCTCTTCCACATTGTTCCTTCCTCCTTCTTATTGCGGCTAGGGCACAATATAATCTCTACAACAAGCTCTCCTCTTGGGAATGTGTTGCACCAAACGGATGAGTTAATGCCTCTTCATCACCCTCTATTTATACAAAAGAGAGGGACTTCTTCCAACGTCTCTCTAGGGCTTGACAAGCTATCACAAGCCTAAATAACATGAAGCAAACCTTGACACTTCTTGTGCAAACCCACACTTTGACTTCAAAAAATCATAACTCCTCAACGACAACTCAGAATCTGATGATTCTCATTGTGTTAGAAACGCCTCTCCGAGAGCTATCATTCTCATCAATCATATGTCGAAAAATCATCACGATTTTTGCCCAAACATCTATGGGTTCAAAACCCCAGGCTTGGGTTCCAAGCCTACTTATGGCACTTTGACCTCCAATCCTCGAACACTAGGGCTTGGAGTACCTCCCAAGCTACAAAAAAATCAACAGTATATAAAAAATAAAATATACTTTCAAAATAAAGAACAATTGATTTCACCCTAATGCCTATTGTAAATCATTATGTTAGTACATGCACTTGTCAAGTTATTTGAGAAATTAATATAGCATGGAATTAGATTTCATATTCAAAACTCAAGAATATTTGCACTTTTCTCTTTTATTGTTCAAATAACATTCTTCGATATATATAAGGGGTAGGTTGGAATTGAAAGGACACAACTATCCCTTAAAAATCTATATATAATAAATATATATATATATATTATATATTATAATATATATATAATAAATATATATTATATATATAGAATATATATATATATATATAGATAGATACTATATATAATATATAATATATATATATATATATAATATATATATATATATATATATATATATATAATATAATATATATATATATAATATATATATAATTTTCTGTATGGTTCACAGACCTCGATAATTACTAACATCCACGAAATATTTGTATCAAGCAGATCCACCCAAAGGGCTCATTTCCTGTTGGCTCAACCACAAAGTCTGGCCTCGAGGGTGTCTAGAAAATTGAGCCCATGACCTCTCAATAGAAAAGGTTATTTAACAACAGGGACTCGACCAATTGAGGTAATCCACGATGCTATAATAAATAATTTCTTTCCATAATAATATTAGTTTTTTTGGGTGGATGGTAATTAAAAGTTCACTTTGGCCAAATGCAAGTTTGGATGCATAGGAAAACTAAGCACCAACCTAATAAACTAATTTGCACATTTTCCAACCTCAATGAGACAAAGTCTCAAAACTCCATTCAAACAATAATGTCCTTCATTATATATTTTCCATAAACTACATCCAAATAATTTTCCATTTTCTTGATCATCTAAGATAAATACACACACTCACACACATTCGTTTGTAGCTTCAAAAGAAGTCTAAAATAAATAATATGCTTATGTCTAGTAATAAGTAAACTTGTTTTCAATTGGGGATATAAGTGATACCTCAAGTACATTAGCAAGAATCTCATGATAAATATGAATGTATATGTTGGCCTCCCATTTATCACCTTTTTCAATGATTCAATTGACTTTTTACCACTTATATCCTACATTCATAATTGAATACTGCCCATTTTATCTTATATTTCTACACTTTTGAAGCTAAAACCCTTTGTCAAGCATATAGAGGTAAAAATTGCTTATTTTATTTATTCCCGTGTCTTTAATAGGTTAAATGGATATTAAGTTAATTTTATTGAAGATTAATTGTTTAGTTTAATTATTGTACCTTTAATGCACTTTTAATATTTGAGCTCACTAATTGACATACATATCCCTTCTCAAATGAAGATCGGCCATATGGGTTTTAAAGAGGACCAATCCAATATCGTTTGGTATTCATCAAATTGCACTCAGGTCCAATGTGGCCACCTGTAGCACTTGGTCAAAATTTTCGTCAAAAGAATGTAACAATATCCAGACAACAAAATTTCAACACAATTTCCTATGAATATAAAAAATCTAAGACATGGGTTTTGTTCACAATTTGGCAAATTCTATGTAATGTAGGTTATTTTCCAAAATAAGGCATGGTTTCAGAGTTATGCCTAGTTTTTTAACTGAGATTTTCCATGTTGTGCCCAAAAAAAATGAGAGAGAGCCAAATACAATACCCAAATTCACAATGATCCCTAGATTTATGGATTAAGTGAGCACTGCAAATCATGATTAGTGATCCAATGTACACAAATTTCAAGGAGTCAAATATGATTGAAAAGGTCACATTCCAACCTTATTCCTAATATTATTAATTTGAAAGGCTTGGCAATCAGACTCCATCCAATCGAAACTACTCTAGCTACACTTTATCCAACATCACAAGGATGATTTGAATCAAACTTCAGCCATATACTCTATTTTGGAATCTTGAATATGACCATCTCTAATTTTATAAATAATAAGGCACAACCTTTGTTCTAAAATTGTAATTCAATGTGATACTGAAATCACATGAGTATGGGGATTCAATGCCATCTCTATTGGCACTTATTTCCTTCTTTTTTTTAATGTTCTAAGAAGGGAAGCAATCTCCATGAGAAAGGATGAGGGGCATGTGCATTTGAGTTTAGATTGGATTGAAATTAGAATTAGAAGTGGAGGATGTATAAAGAATCTCTATTGTAACTTGTTGAAGATATTTATGCGTTAATCAATAAAGTGTTATTGTTCATTGATGGATTGATTGTATTTTAAGGACTGTATTCTTGTTCTTATTAGCATATGTCAGGCTTGGAAAGGTCCCCATCCTTTGGTATGTGTTGATTCCTTTCTTAGATAGATAGAATAGTTAATTCTATATTTCTATCCTTATACTAGCATGTCAATTTATGTTGTTTCCTTCTTTGTATGTTTTTAAATTGCTAATGTGCATATTCCCTACAAAATTTTGACATTGAAGGTTAAAGAAAGAATGTGCTTGTCAAGTTATCATAGAGTTGTTTGATTGCCTTTGAGCCAAATAAAGTACTATTATCAACGCTAGAAAGTGCTCTTGTAAACATAAGCCCAGTGATCAAATGATTTTTTGTGGAATTTCAATTTCAATCTTTGTTTTGCATTTAATAATCAGTAATAGGAAATAATCATTGAAGACCTAAGACATTAGTTAGCTACTCCCACAAAGTTGCATGAAAAATTGTAACTCAAAGCATTTATTTTCGCACATTCCAGTGAAACCTTCCTAGGTGTCACTTTCCAACAATTTATCATTTTTCCTAATTTGCCTTTTCTTGTAATTAGGATAGTTACACTTTGATCTCACATATTGTGCATGCATCTCACAAGATTATGAGCCTCTATTGACATTAAAATTAATGGAAATTGTCATATATAATTTTCTCGATAGTAAACAACCTTGTTTAAATACAAAATATCTCCATTATGAGTAGGAATTTGAATCTGCTCAAGAATAGCATCCACGACCTTAGCTACAACCTTGATTTCCACTATTGGTGAGGCCAAAACAAATTGCTTCCTATCTTGACATTTCATATCCATAATTGTAATCAATGTAACAATTAAGTTCATATAACCATTATCGTCAAATGATGCATTAATCTACATATGTATGCTATAGGCACTAAAACCAATGCAACAATGACAAAATTGTGGATAAGGAAAAATGAGAGGTGATTGGTAAAATAGAGAAGTGAGGAAAATAGCTCCATTGGAAATAAATCATAACATCGTCCATATTATCATCATTAAACATGATCATCCTTACTGTATGAAAAAATAACTCTAGGTAAGTATAATATAAGTCATTATGAGTATAGTCACAACAAATATAACTTCAAATCTTTAAGCTACCACATCATCCAAATTTAGCACACTTTTTTTACAAAGTGTTGTTCATTACTAACATATGCATATGCTACTCTATAAGTCTTGATACTCATAAAGTTTCAACATAATCATTATAATACAGTGTGAAACTATCCTTCAACAAATATAATACAATGATCATCCAATAAATATAAACCTATTATTGCTTCAAACATGGCATATCAAATCTAGACATCATGCATACCAAATAGCACTATCATTATGTTCATGATAACTTTCTAAGGGACTTATGCATGCAACCAAGAGATATCGTTAATATGCCTAATTTCAAATAGTGGTGTATATATAACCATCAACTAAGTACAAGGAAGACGTTACACTTTACTCCATATTATGTAAAACCTAATATCATTTGAGGTTACTTTTATTTCAACGTGCGCTTTTAACATTTATTTATGGATTACATGCATGCATAAACATAGATATAATCAAGTACATAAAATTCAATCAGAATCCAAAAAAATACATCAACATAAGAATAAACATAAAAATACAAAGAAAACATTTAAGGTAAGGTAACAATATCCAATACTTCTTTCGGAAGGAACCACTCCACAAGTCGTGCTTGCTATAATATATTTTTCAACATCTAACATATCTCAATACAATGATACTCATATGTATATACTTTGTCATGAGTATACTATACAGTATATACCCATTGCACCTTATTATTATAATATTTTCTCTAAGTACATAACAATCCTATTTATTACCCACCAACTACTAAGTGGGCCTATTTCATAATTATGACCACATTACATTAATTATCCCCCTTAGGTACCTCCTTAAATGCATCACATTCTATCACTCTTCACATGTTTCATTTTCAAAACATGTGCAAACACAGTATAATATGATCTACTATGCAATGTAGTCAATTGGTACAAATTATATACATCCATCCATCCTTGTGAAAGGTGGACACGGGGACCTGTTGTGTTGTACAACAATTCCCCATTTCATAAAATTTAATCTTTAACTATAATATGAAATGGGTCCCTTTTTAGATTTATGAATAAAATTGGTATCAACTCATCCTTCATCAAAAGGCCCGAAAGAAGAAATACATTATAAACTTTTTGAATAAATATAAATCAGTCTTACAAATTAAATATATAATTCTTTATTATTGCGATAAAGCGATCGCAAGATCGCATATCGCAACAACATGGGATGCATAATGAAAAGACCCATTGGTTTACCCCGGTTCGAAAAGTGAATAACTATTGGATATCGAGAAAGGCAAGCAAGTGTAACTAAAGGCCCTCTCACTTTTCTCCGATGCGATATCGCTATCGGCAATCGGGGAGTGTAGCGCACACACATTAAAGTCACCTTTATAAAACTCCTGATGCGATAAGTTGTATCGCCATCGGGGATCGGGGATTTTGCAATGACACAAATATTACCACTTGAGCATTTCTCTGATTCCGATTGTGATAAATCTAAGAGCTAATTTCAAAAAAGATTGAAAAGGCTTGGGTATATTATGTTAGATTATTATTAAAAGCATTCCTATTCCCGATAGCGATTCACTTGTGATTAACCGCCAAAAATCAAAGCCACGCTTGAATGAATCATTCAGCGAATAAACGATATGATGGGCATTTAAATGATTGACAGGTTAAAGTGGCCAATTAATGGAGTAGTTATGCTGAGATCTCCCCTGAGATTATATCTGCGGAAGTATTATTTTAATCCTTCATTATTTATTAATTGATATAACTCTTTCATATTTGGCTTGCACCACCTATTCTCTGTATTATGTTCATTTTATCTCCTGCACAGAGATCCGCCAAAGCAACAAATTCAAGTCAAATGAGGAAGAAATCCAAGAGATTTGCAGCAGCTTCAGCTCCCACAGTAACAGGACAATCTACCGCTAATCCAAGACCAAGCAATAAAGGATTGATTTCAGACACTACCCGTCTTGGCCTCGGCAACACTAGCTGGCTAAGCATCTATAATCTAGTTGAAGCTAAAGAGCCTGAAATGGTATCAGTGCAAGCTACTGAAAATTTAACCAGAAAGTCAGAGGCTACCCTAAATGATTTAGCCGACTCCTATCTACACCGAATAGCAGCTCGAAAGAAAATTCTTCCGTATACAGATGTAGTGAGGTGGGCAGTTGAGGAAATTCCTGTTACGAATAGAACATTCTACACAATCGATGGGAGAGTCTTCGGCTCATTTCAACCTAATGATTTGAGAAAAATGTACCACTTGCCTGAACCAAAAAGGAAATACAACAAACCATTTCTGGAGAAGTTCAGGAGTGAGAATGAAACTGAATCAGCACCTATTCGGGAATGGAGACAGAATCCTGCAAGGCACAAGCATGAATCTTCGGGTAAGTACTCTGCCAATTCATTATGTTCTCCTTATTGTTATGCCGGGGCGATGATGTGTAGGATTTGGGAACATGATTCCACTAAATTCTCAATTGAAATGGTTCCTTTAACGGAAGCGGCAGTCAATAGTGAGATAATGGATTGGGGAAATATATTTTCTGATAAGTTAGCCACTGCTATTCTTGAGTTTAGAAATAAAACTCGCGTCACCGATAGGTCTATTCCTCCGTTTTATTATAGTGCCTATATTTTAGATACTCTTTGTTTCAACTCTGAATTTCCTGTGCTGGGGTGGATATGGACTCCACAAGACCCAATGCCAATTCACATTTATCACCAGAAGATGTGGAAAGCACATCATAAGGACCACCTATATCAAGTTTGTAATGGTTTTATGTTGCCCATTTACCGTGCCATTTTTGACAAGCCTGCTTCGAAGATTTCTTCACAAGCAGACATTGACCTAACCGCTCTAGGAAACTGGTTCAGAGAGAATAAATTCACATACATGAGAGTTTTCAGCAGCCTTGCCAGGCCTCAAGTCCTTCCCTTGTACATACCCGACAAGCTATTGGCTAGAGAATTAGCCTATCAGATTATGTCCGCAGGAGCAACCAAGACTCTGAGGACCTCAAAGAAGCAGGTTTGGCCTCCTTTTCCTCTAATATGAGGTGTTTATACTCTGCATGACTATAAGCATGCAGAGAAGGAATCAGACAAGACAAATATGCTAAATCTCGCCACCATTCCTAATAGGCGATTTGACCCAAGGAAAATCATCTATAATGTACTTGAATAGGAAAAAATCACAAAGTTTGATCATAAAGAAGACGATTTTGATGACTTATTTTCTTCGGCGGAATCATTATTTCAGGTCCAAGCACTGGCTAAGATGAGATATAACGACAAAGGGTTAGTAGAATTCAATAAACTCAGAGAGAAGAGGTTGCAAACTCTGCCTCTGGATTTACTAGCTACTGCCTCGACGACACAATCAAGCAAGCCTGAACAATGACTCATCGACAAACCTCTTGCTACATCAAAGATTCTTGAGACAAATAAAGAGAAAAAGAAGGAGGAAGTACAAAGGAAAGAGCGGGAGAAAATACAGGAGGAAGAACAAAAAAAGGAACAAGATAAGGGCAGTGAGAATGTTAATGTGGATACCCAGATTGATCCAAAATTACTCCAAGAATGGCAGAAATTTGACTCTATCATAAGCAATCTGGAAGGTCCAAAAGTTGCCGATACACCCAAAGCAACAGATACATAGGATACAGCATCAACAAAGGTTCTGAGTCAAGGAACTAGCAGCATACCCCCTAGTACAGATTTAGAAATAATTCCAAAGGATCCCTCGGATCAAATCATTTTGCAGGTGGAGGATAGACCTCCATTAGATGTCTTTTATAGCCCAAAACACAGGGCCGTAGTAAAGCGAAAGTGGAAAAGGAGAAGGCTTGATCAACCTTCCATGCTTCCAAAGCAAACAGAGACAGCCAACGTAGTTTGGAAAGAGGAGGTTGATCCTTCCGATGACCTAACGAAGCTTTCCCAGTATGCCGGAGCCTATTCGGCAGCCACCATGGACAAGGCATCGGCAGTGAGTAATCTACTAAAATAAAAATACCAGGCAATTATTTTGTTGCAAACACAACTGTCTGAAGCACAACAGAAAGTTGAACAGTTGGAACAGCAATTGTCAACACAGCAGCAATTAAATAATCAATGAATAAGCAGTTACTTGAAGAAAAATAGAGAATAGACTTAAGTACGATTCAAAAGCAGAAAGAATTATCAGAAGCATTGGAAAAGTTGAAGACGATAAATGAACTAATGGCGAAAACGAAAGATGAGCAAATTGCTCAGTTATCACTTCAAATAGAGAAGTTCAAGAGTCTTCCACAACCTGCCGATTTTAGAACAGAGGCATTACAGATTAATAAGGCATTGGTGACACAGATAAGACTGTTGTGTCATAATATTTCTCAGGTTGAACCCCTTTTTGATATAACAACATCGATAATCGATAAATCAGTGGATGCTAGACAGGATTTAGAGCAGGCCGACGAGACCTTGACACATTTTCTTACTTGGCAAGACACCAGTGAGGGACAGGCAGCAAATCTGCCCAAAATCCTAGAATCACATAAGGAAATCCTATTCTTAGAATGGCGGTCTCAGTTGATGAAGGCAGAGAGAGAAGTTTCTAGATGTAGATTATCCACAAGTAACTTGATTGAATTAATCAATAACACTCTTTATTTATCTAATATGATTTCACAATGTACCCCAGGTAAATTGCTATCGGCTAAGACTTTGGAGCAAGAATGTAATCAGGAGCTGGAAAAGAATGGAAGGTTAATCGCAGGTATTCAAAGTTTAACTTGGGACACCTATTGGTTGTTCCTAGTAAAACCATACAGCCAGAGAGCCGCCCTCAAGTGTCTAATAGATGCAATCGGTTGTATCATTCCCGAGATACACGATGCCACATACTCGGCTCAGCTCCATTCTCGTCTCATCCGCCCTCTAAAATTGGAACAGATGCTTGCAATCTGCCAACTCAGATCAAAGGGAGTACAGTCGAAGTGATGAATCATGCTGCCGACTACCAACAAACTTGCTATGGAGAAGATATTCAAGATACAGTTGTACCAATTAAATAACATTTTATTTTTGTAATTAGTTAGTTTAATTAAGTATTTATAGACCCTTTCATGCATTTAGAAAGGGTCCTCAGTTTT
>APFE030513543.1:19050-32191 GCA_000404065.3 Pinus taeda
GATTGATATTGGGAATGATTTACAACACATATGGTACTACTATCTATGATCTGAATTCATTCTTTTATGTGAATTGTTATTTGATTACTCTTGCTATTATTGAATATATATATATATATGTGTTTTCAACAACATTCTTTATATTTTTCACTATTGGATGTTTAAAGGATGTTATTCATTTAGTCATACATGTATCAGTAATATATAAAAGATAAGTGTAACAATGTTTTATTAATTACTTTGTTCAACTATTTGAACAAAGCAATTATTATATGAATGAATGTCTTTGTTTAACAAATAGAGTCATGTATATGGTTATTTGTGAATAGAGATTATCAAAAGTTGCACTTAGAAATAGAAATTTCCTGGAATAGAATAGTTATTCATATTTTTGCTTTTTTAGATTAAATCATTCATCCATTACCATTTTATTAGAAAACCAATCACTGATCCATCCCCTTTTTATTCATCATTGGGAAACTGGTCCCATTATCTCCAGTCGAAGCCACCACACCAAATGGAAAAGGAGCTGCATTAAGGTACAGACCGGGTGGTTTTCCCCCGATGTTGTTGCAACGATTTTCGAGGCATCAACATTTTTGGTGCTAGAAGGAGGGCATGAACTATGAATGGCGAGTAAATCAAAATCTATTAACCATTCTAAGAGTAAATGTCCCTCTACCTCACCTCGGACCTCCCGTTTGTATTCTGGAACACCAGTAGCCAAACGAGAAGAAGAGGAATCAACTACCACTGCTCAATCCCATCATACTTCAGAACGATTAAGTCCTGAGTCTCCTAAAGTTCAGTCTCTCATCCAGAAACTTCAAGGCTTTTCGATATCACCACAGAAATCTGAAGTATGTCAAGGCAATGAGACTTCGCAATTCAATATTCCTCACCCTCTCACCAGACGTCAAAGCGGACAGCTCGGTATTGAACCTACTGAGTTTCCTTTGCAAAAAAGGAAAAAGGCTAAAAAGAACACTGAAGGATCTGACAGTGAGACCTTTTCTTCATCATCTTCCATTTCATCTTCTCCAGTGCGAAGTCAAACATCCACTCCCCCACTACATGTTTTTGTTCAGCAGGGATCACCAACTTCAACATCACAACCTATTCAATCTTCAATACCAACTCCTCCCCAAACACCTAGAATTTCATCGGCAATTGTTATTAGTTCTAAGATGGCTCAGAATCCATGGAATAGTCCTAGTGCGGTCACTATGCCTGCACCATTACATCCATTACCTGATTATCCTAAGAAATGTTTACCGAAATTTAATCCAAATGCTGGAACATTAACCGAAGAACATATTAACAATTTCATGTTATCAGTTAATCTAAAAGGAGTAACAGAAGAAGATGTTGTCGTTAGGCTTTTCCCCTACACTTTACAAGGATCAGCTGGGACTTGGTATTTTTCCCTACCCTCTGGATCCATTACCAGCTGGAACATCTTTCAAGAGCAGTTTCTCACTAAGTATGGTGATGATAGATCTTTATCGACACTAATTAATGATCTTTCGAATCTAAGGATTGAATCCAGAGAACCTATCAAGGAGTTTAACTCCCGATTCAATAAACTCTTGAATAAGATTCCGACCGACTCCAAGCCAAGTGAGAAAATCAGAAGCGAGTGGTATATAATAGCCCTACCTTCAAATATAGCCATTTTTGTAGATAGGGCTACAAAACCAACTTTAGTCGAAAACATGAAAGAAGTGCTTGCTGTAGAGAAATGCATTATTGCTTTAGAAAAGAAAGTTGCTCTTGAAGATAGGAAATCCAAAAAAGTTCCTTTTAAAGATGATTCAAAAAAGAAAACCCCTAAAGATCCATATGATATGGAGGGTGTACAAAAGGTCCTCAAAACAATGTCAAATGAAATGGTTGAAATCAAAAAACAAGTAGTAGAAACTTCAACAAAGAAGCCATTTAGGAATTTTAAGAAACCTCAGTCAAAACCACCAAATGTTATATCTAATGCAGACTCAGATCCTGAAGAGGAAGAAGAAGATGAAACAGTTTCACCATCTGATGAACCTGCAGAAGAGGAGGTTGTCGAATGCCATGGAATGTGGGACTTCATATTACCCAACTCCGACACAGAAAATGAACAAGAAGCTTTCCCTGTGACTAACAGGAGTAAAGGTACTCCTGAACCTGTTCAGTCAATTTCAAAGAAAAGGAGTGCAGGTACTACTACTACAAAGGAAAAGGTACCCACAAAGAAGTCGGCCTTAACAACACCCCAAAATCAACCATCATCCTCAAATATACCTTCAACATCTAAGATGTTGGTAGTATCGGATTCAATGGATTACAATATTATTGATGATATGAAGAAGACAAAGGCAAACATTACTATGTTTGAACTTAGCAAACTCAAACATCAACAGAAATTGCTTCTTAAGGAACTAAATGCAGTACCTTCTTCACCTCTTCTTAGTGTTGTGATCTCTAAAGCTGCAAATGATTCAGGTCAACCGCCTTCTGGTAGAATTGAAGCTACTGATAAAATTTTAATCGGAGACAGATCAAATTTCCATACTCCCCCTTTCCTCTTGGCCTATGAGATCTATAATCGAAATATACACAACTATTTTATTGACTCAGGGGCATCCTCTAATATAATGCCAGCTTCAGTTTGTTCCAAACTGAACATTGAACCCCAAAAGTCTGCAATTCATATTGTGCAGTTGGATAGAACCAAGGTCCAGGTTTTAGGGGAAATCAACTCTGTAACTATCAGGTTATCAGCTGATCCACGAGTGGTTCAGAGAATTGATATCTTAATTGCCGATATACCTATATTTTATGGTTTAATCTTGAGTAGGGATTGGTCTGAGAAACTCCACGGTTATATTTCTACCGATTGGTCCCATATGTGACTACCCTATAAAGGAAAGCCAAACAAAATCAAAATCGATCGGGAGAAACATATGACCCATACTGTCACTGAATTTGAACACGAAAATCAACCAATAGCATTTAATAATAATATTTTGGGGAATTACTCTTCCGAATCATTCTTTGGCAATTACACTGCCCAACCATCTCCTTTCTCAGTGAGTAATTTCACATCCAAAATTGAAAATTTTTCACAAACTGATAGATCAAGATGTGTCAATATTGCTGAGAAAACTTTAAATAAAATTGTTGATAATTCTTTATTTTGTTCACTATACTTTGATGGGTCTAAATCCAGTGAAGGTGCAGGAGCAGGGTGTATTTTAGTTAGCTCTGAAGGAGAAAAAACTATGTTGTCATGTAGGTTGGAATTTGAATGCACAAATAATGCAGCTGAGTATGAGGCCTTAGTTCAAGGACTATATAAAGCTATTGGTCTTAAAGTTCAATATTTGAAAGTGTTTGGTGATTCAGAGATTGTCATAAAACAAGTTAGAAATACAATTCACTGTCTTTTCTAGTCACCTCAAGAACTATCAGTCTTTGGTCCAGGAACTTATATATCAATTTTTAGCATTCAACATTTCTCCTATCCCTAGATCCCAGAATGCAGCAGCAGACTTGCTAGCCAATGTTGCTTCTAAACTCCTACCTTCCGAAGATTACAGTCCAGACAGATTTTCAGTAGAGTTAATTTTTAGACCATCAATTCCTGACAATGTCACCAATTGGCGAGTGTTCAATCACGATGAAGACATTTTAAATTTCTTGACTTCTGACAAGTCCTACGATGATAAAATCATTGATGAAAGTGATCATGACCTTCAAATGAAGGAAAAGCAGGAAGAAAACGCAATACCAAAACAATGGTTAGACTAGAGGATCTCTACAATATTAAAGACAGGTTTAAACAGGTAACCAATTCAAAGCTCCAAAGTTCCACTTCAAGATTTGAGTTGATAAGCCTAGGTACTGAGGAAAACCCTCAAAACATCAATTTGGGATTAGGACTTTCTGTGGAAGAAAAAATAGCATTCATTAGGTTATTAAGAAAAAATAAACATGTCTTCGCTTGGAAATATGATGATTTAAAAACATGTGATACATCAATCATTCAACATACCATTCCAATGCTTTCTGAACAAAAACCAGTCCAACAGAAGTTAAGGAAAATTCATCCTAACTTAGAGAGTCAAATAAAATCCGAACTGAATAAACTCTTGAAGGCTAAGATCAGTTTTCCTGTCCAGCATTCAAACTGTGTCTCCAATATGGTGCCTTTTAGAAAGAAAAATGGCGACATCAAGATTTGCATAGATTTCAGAAATCTCAATAAAGCAAGCCAAAAAGATAACTTCCCATTACCTACCATGGAGCAGATACTCCATTCAGTAGTTGGTTCTGATTTAATGTCCTTTTTAGATGGTTTTTCAGGATATAACTAAATTTTGGTCTATCCTGATGACAGGCTTAAAATTGCCTTCAGAACCAAATGGGGAACTTATGCTTACTAAAAAATGCCTTTTGGACTTATCAATGCGGGAGCTACATTCCAAAGAGCAATGGATATAGCATTCAAAGGATTGATCAATAAAACAGTAGTTGTCTATTTAGATGATATTACTGTATTTCCAAGAAAAGGTCTAATCATTTACATGATTTAAATCAAATCTTTGAATGCTGCAGAAGGTATGGTATCTCGCTCAATCCCAAAAAGTCCTTCTTTGTTCTTAATAAAGGAAAGCTCTTGAGCTTCATTGTTTCCAAATATGGTATTTATATTGATCCGGATAGAATTAAAGAGATTTCTGATATTCCATTCCCTCATAACAAAAAATCCATGCAGTCATTTTTAGGTCAAATTAACTTTGTTAAAAGATTTGTTCCAGATTTTTTCCAGATTATTTTACCATTGCAAACAATGAGTAAGAAAAATTCGGTGTTTAGATGGGGATCTACAGAAAAAGAAGTGTTTCACTCTATCAAACAATCAATAATTAATGCCCCTGCTTTAAGCACTCCCAATTTTTCAAATCATTTCATACTATATACTCTCGCATCCACTTTGTCTTATGCAGCAGTCCTGGCTCATATTAATGATCAAAACTTGGAGGCACCAATTTCATTTTATAGTTCGAATCTTCAAGGTGTTGAACGTAATTATTCAGAAGTTAAAGAACAAGCCTTTTCTGTGTACAAAGCTGTCAAACACTACAGACCCTTCCTTTTAAAATCTCATACAAAAGTTATATTTCCTTTTTCAGCAGTAAGACAATTACTAATCCAAAGGGAATTAGGAGAAAAAAGGGCAAATTGGGTCACAACATTACAAGAATATGACTTGGAAATCAAGCCAGCAAAGATTTTCAGAGGCCAAGGTTTTTGCAGGTTATTAGCAGGAGCATCTAATATTCAAGAATCAGAGGATACAGAACACACTGAAGAAATCAATCAGATAAGTATCACTGATCCTGAATCACAATATGCAGATTTGACCTTCTATTTAAAAAATGGATATGCACCTCCTAATATTTCCTATAAAAACAAATGCGCCATTAGATTAAAAGCAAAAAACTTCATAATTGTAGATGATGTACTTTTTAGGCGAAATTTTGATTCAATTTTATTAAGATGCCTAGAAAAACCTGAAGCGCAAAAAGTTTTGCAGGAACTACATGACAAACCAGCAGGAGGACATTTTGGAGCTGATACAATAGCCCACAAAATCATTCATGCTGGATATTATTGGCCCACCCTATTCAGAGATACTCACGAATACGTAAGGAAATGCCGAAGCTGTCAAATCTCCAGTGGAAGACAAAGAAAACCAGCTTTCCCTTTGCAACCAGTCAACATTGAACAACCTTTCGAGCAATGGGGATTGGATATCATTGGGGAAATCACTCCACTGTCATCCAAACAACATAAGTATATCCTTACTGCTACTGATTACTTTACTAAGTGGGTTGAAGCAATTCCTTTGAAGACAACAAACTCTGAAGTAATTATAGAGTTTATAGATCAATTCATCATTACCAAGTTTGGTGTCCCAAACGCTCTTGTTTTCAATAATGCATCTTATTTCTCTGGAAATTCTATGTTTGAGTTCACTATTAAAAGAGGGTTTAAATTGAAATATTCTACGAATTACTATCCCCAAGGTAATGGTTTAGCAGAATCCACCAATAAAAATCTCATTAAAATCATTAAGCGAATTATTGAGCAGAATCATAAAAGCTGGCATAAATCTTTGATATTTGCACTATGGGCTGACAGAATAACACAGAAGGTTTCCATAGGTACTTCTCCATTTAATCTTGTATATGGAAAAGAAGCAGTTCTACCAACCAATTTATTGCTTCTTTCTTTAGCCCTAGTGCAGTTTATTGAAGAAAGTCCCCCATCTTCTATTCAACTAAGACATGATCAAATCTTAAAATTAGAAGAAGAAAGAGAAAAGGCCAAAATTATTCATGCAAAACATCAGCAAATTATCAAGTCATCTTTTGATTCAACTTCATCTAGTTCAAAATAATTACAAGTTGGTGATCTAGTTTTGAAATGGGACAAAGCCCATGAAGATAAAGGAAAACACACTAAGTTCCAGAAAATGTGGCTCGAACCATTTCAAATAAATGAAAATATAGGCAATTCTAATTTCATATTGCAAGATCTATCAGGTAAGAGAGATTCTCTTCCTGTTAATGGCCTTATCTTGAAAAAATTCTTCAATTGAGGAGGTAACCCCTTCTCCTTTTGTAAATATTCAATTTTCAGCAAAATTTGTATTCATAGTTTTTAGGATTATTGGGAAATAAAGTTGTAAGATATCTCCCATTGGCATTTGCTATATTGAAAAAGTTACTCAAAAGAAATAGTTTTGATATGTACTTTTAAAATGGAAACCTTAAACAAAAGGAAAATTTCTAGGAAATTAGGTATGTTTAGATTCTGAAACCCCATTTCATTTTTGTGAAATCTTCTCGAGATTTAGAAGTACTGTAAATCATTTTAATGTTTTTAAATGGCCAAAAAACGGCTATGAATATCAAAACAAAAATTGATTCAATCTTAGTATCTTCAACTCTTGCCCTATCATCCATGCTCTCTTAAGGAGAATATTGTCCATCCCATTCATCAAAGTTTATGATTACTCAGAGTGTAATTATAAAATATATTTGATATAAAAGATAAGGGGTCTTATTACAAGCATGCTTACCATGATCATTGAGGAATAGTTTAACTGACATTACCAATACTGCATACCAAAACAGGGTAATGGCTTATAATCATAAGACAAGGGGTCTCATCACGAGCCAGCTTGTTCAGTTAGATTACAACCAGTGAATGGCATTGTCAAATAGCTGGCCACCAAACCAGGACAATGGCTTTTTATCTTGCAAAATAATAAAAAAGAAAAAGAAATACAAAATATGAAGGCATATTTTTTGGATTCATTCTTTTAATTATACTCTGAAATGGATGGGATAGTGGACAATCAAATGGTTAAAAGGTATTCTTGTCGAGACTATGAACGTTTGCTGGCAGCAGAGGCTCTACCTATGACAAAGGAGTCATTAAAAAGATAATTTGGAAAGGTTCTTTGTTTTATCATTATCAACCAATAAAGGCTAATTTAAAACTTAGAATGTATTGAATTTTAACAAGAGAAGGAACTAGCAAAAATAGCTCTTATTAAATTCAGAATTTATGTATACCTAGTTATATTAGAATTTTGCTCTTTGGTAAGATTTCTATATAAAGAAAGTCTAAGTATTTCAACATTTTTCAGAGATAACTGTTTCTCCCACTGAATTGCCAATTGTTGCGCTGTATAACAACCCCCCATTTCATAAAATTTTATATTTAACTATAATATGAAATGGGTCCCTTTTTTTAGATTTATGAATAAAATTGGTATCAACTCATTCTTCATCAAAAGGTTCGAAAGAAACAATACATTATAAACCTTTTGATTAAACATAAATCGGTCTTATAAAATAAATGTATAATTCTTTATTGTTGCGATAAAGTGATCGCAAGATCGCATATCGCAACAAAAAGGGATGCATAACGGAAAGACCCATTGGTTTACCCCGATCTGAAAAGTGAATAACTATCAGATATCGGGAAAGGCAAGCGAGTGTAACAAAAGGCCCTCTCATTTTTCTCCGATGTGATATCGCTATCGGCAGTCGGGGAGTGTAGCATACACACATTAAAGACACCTTTTAAAAATTCCTGATGCGAATAAGTTGTATCGCCATCGGGGATCAGGGATTTTGCAACGAAGCATAATATACCATTCAAGCACTTCTTCGATTCCGATTGCGATAAAGCTAAGCATGAATTTCAAAAAAGATTGAAAAGGCTTCGGTATATTATGTTAGATTATAATTATTAAAAGCCTTCCCATTCCCAATAGCGATTCACTTATGATTATCCGCCAAAAATCAAAGCCACTCTTGAATGAATTACTCGGTGAATAAACGATATGATGGACATTTAAATGATTGACAGGTTAAAGTAGGCCAATTAATGGAGCAGTTATGCTGAGATCTCTTCAGAGATTTAATTTGCGGCAGTATTATTTTAATCCTTCATTATTCGTTAATTGATATAACTCTTTCATATTTGGCTCGCACCACCTATTCTCTGTATTACGTTCATTTTATCTCCTGCACAGATCTCCGCCGAAGTAACAAATGCAAGCCAAATGGGGAAGAAATCCAAGAGATTTGCAACAGCTTCAGCTCCTGCAGTAACAAGACAATCTACTGCTGATCCAGGACCAAGTAAGAAAGGATTGATTTCAGACACTACCTGTCTTGGCCTCGGCAACACTAGCTGGCAAAGCATCTATAATCTAGTTGAAGCTGAAGAGCCTGAAACAGTATCAGTGCGAGCTACTGCAGATTCAACCAGAAAGTCAGAAGCTACCCTAAAGGATTTAGCCGACTCCTATCTACACCGAATAGAAGCTCGAGAGAAAATTCTTCCGTATACAGATGTAGTGAGGTGGGAAGTTGAGGAAATCCATGTTACAAATAGAATATTCTGCACAATCGACGGGAGAGTCTTCGGCTCGTTTCAACCTAATGATTTGAGAAAAATGTACCACTTGCCTGAACCACAAAAGAAATACAACAAAGCATTTCTGGAGAAGTTCAGGGATGAAAATGAAACTGAATCAGCGCTTATTCGAGAATGGAGACAGAACCCCGCAAGACACAAGCATGAATCCTCGGGTAAGTACTCTATTGATTCATTATGTTTTCCCTACTGTTACGCTGGGGCGATGATGTGTAGGATTTGGGGATTACATGATTCTGCTAAATTCTCAATTGAAATGGTTCCTTTAATGGAAGAGGCAGTCAATAGTGAGATAATGGATTGGGGAAATATATTATCTAATAAGTTAGCCACTGCTATCCTTGAGTTTAGAAATAAAACTCGCGTCACCGATAGGTCTATTCCTTCGTTTTATTATAGTGCCTATATTTTAGATACTCTTTGTTTCAACTCTGAATTTCCTGTGCTAGGGTGGAGATGGACTCCACAAGACCCCATGCCAATTCACATTTATCACCAGAAGCTGTGGAAAGCCCATTATAAGGACCACCTGTATCAAGTTTGTAATGGTTTTATGTTGCCCATTTATTATGCCATTTTTAACAAGCCTGCTCCGAAGATTTCTTCACAAGACGAGATTGACCTAACCGCTGTAGGAAACTTGTTCGGAGAGGATAAATTCACATACATAAGAGTTTTTAGCAACCTTTCTAGGCCTCATGTCCTTCCCTTGTACATACTGGACAAGCTATTGGCTAGAGAATTAGCCTATCAGATTACATCCGCAGGAGCAACCAAGACTCTGAGGACTTCAAAGAAGCAGGTTGGCCTCCTTTTCCTCTAAGGTGTGATGTTTATACTCTGCATGACTATAAGCATGCAGAGAAGGAAGCAGACAAGATAAATATGCTAAATCTCGCCACCATTCCTAATAGGCGATTTGACCCAAGAAACGTCGTCTACAATGTACTTGAACAGGAAAAACTCACAAATTTTGATCATAAAGAAGACGATTTTGATGACTTATTTTCTTCGGCAGGGTCATTATTTCAGGTCCAAACACTAGCTAAAATGAGATATAATGACGAAGGGTTAGTAGAATTCAATAAACTCAGAGAACAGAGGTTGCAAACTCTGCCTCTGGATTTACTAGCTACTGCCCCGACGACACAATCAAGCGAGCCTGAACAGCGAGTCATCGACAAACCTCCTACTGCATCAAAGATTCTTGAGACAGATAAAGAGAAAGAGCAGGAGGAAGTACAGAGGAAAGAGCAGGAGGAAGTACAGAGGAAAGAGCAGGAGGAAATACAGGAGAAAGAGCAGAAAAAGTAGCAAGATAAGGGCAGCGAGAATGTCAATGAGGATACCCAGATTGATCCGAAATTGCTCGAAGAATGGCAGCAATTTGAATCTATCATAAGCAATCTGGATGGTCCAAAAGTTGCCGATACACCCAAAGCAACAGATACACAGGATACAGCGTCAACAAAGGTTCCAAGTGAAGGAACCAGCAGCCTACCCCCTAGTACAGACTTAGAAATAATTCCAAAAGTTCCCTCGAATCAAATGATTTTGCAAGTGGAGGATATACCTCCATTAGATGTATTTTACAGCCCAAAACACAGGGCTGTAGTAAAGCGACAACGGAAAAGGATAAGGCTTGATCAACCTTTCTTTTTCCTAGAACAAACAGAGACAACCAACGTAGCTTGGAAAGAGGAGTTTGATCCTTCCGATGACCTAACGAAGCTTTCCTAGTATGCCGAAGCCAATTCGGCAGCCACCATGGAGAAGGCATCGGAAGTGACTAATCTATTAAAAGAAAAGGAGCAGACAATTATTTTGTTGTAAACACAGCTGTCAGAGGCACAACAGAAATTTGAACAATTAGAACAGAAATTATCAACATAGCAGCAATTAAATAATCAACTGAATAAGCAGTTACTTGAAGAAAAACAAAGAGTAGATTCAAGCATGATTCAAAGGTAGAAAGAATTATCAGAGGCATTGGAAAAATTGAAGACGATGAATGAACTAATGGTGAAAACAAAAGATGAGCAAATTGCTCAGCTATCACTTCAAATAGTAAAGTTCAAGAGCCTTCCACAACCTGCCGATTTCAGAACAGAGGCACTACAGATTAATAGGCATTGGTGACACAGATAAGACTGTTGTGTCAAAATATTTCTCAGGTTGAGCCCCTTTGTGATATAACAACATCAATAATTGATAAATCAGTTGATGCTAGACAGGATTTAGAGTAGGCCAACAAGACTTTGACGGATTTTATTACTTGGCAAGACATTAGTGAGGGACAGGAAGCAAACCTGCCCAAAATCCTAGAATCACATAAGGAAATCCTATTCTTAGAATGGCAGTCCCAGTTGATGAGGGCAAAAAGAGAAGTTTCTAGTTGTAAATTATCCACAAGTAACTTGATTGAATTAATCAATAACACTCTCTATTTATCTAATATGATTTCACAATGTACACTATTTAAATTGCTATCAGCTAAGGCATTGGAGCAAGCATGTAATCAGGAGCTGGAAAAGAATGGAAGGTTAATTGTAGGTATTCAAAGTTTAACTTGGGACACCTATTGGTTGTTCCTAGTAAAACCATACAGCCACAGATCCGCCCTCAAGTGTCTGACAGACGCAATCGGTTGTATCATTCCCGATATACACGATGCCACATACTCGGCTTAGCTCCATTCTCGTCTCAGCCGCCCTCCAGAAGTGGAACCAATGCTTGCAATCTTCCAAATTAGATCAAAGGGAAAACAGCCAAAGTGATGAATCATGCTACCGACTACCAACAAACTTTTTGTGGAGAAGATATTCAAGATCTAGTTGTACCAATTAAATAGCATTTTATTTTTGTAGTTAGTTAGTTTAATTAAGTATTTATAGACCCTTTCATGCATTTAGAAAGGGTCCTGAGTTTTTGTATAAGACTCAAACCTGGAAGTTGCACTATTGTACTTCCGGTATATTTTTTTTATAAAGACTGGGCCATTATTCCAAATTTTAATGAAGAAGCTTTTATGTGGATGTGCACTATTGCCTTGATCTGAAAGTATCTATGAGTTGAAAGAAGGAAATCGAATTGCGATTGATATTGGGAATGATTTACAACACATATGGTACTACTATCTATGATCTAAATTCATTCTTTTATGTGAATTGTTATTTGATTACTCTTGCTATTATTGAATATATGTATGTGTTTCCAACAACATTCTTTATATTTTTCACTATTGGATGTTTAAAGGATGTTATTCTTTTAGTCATACATGTATCAGTAATATATATAAGTGTAACAATGTTTTATTAATTACTTTGTTCAACTATTCGAACAAAGCAAGTATTATATGAATGAATGTCTTTGTTTAACAAATAGAGTCATCTATATGCTTATTTGTGAATAGAGATTATCAAACGTTGTGCTTAGAAATAGAAATTCCCAGGATAGAATAGTTATTCATATTTTTTCTTTTTAGATTAAAGCATTCATCCATTACCATTTTATAAGAAAACCAATCACTCATCCAGCCCCTTTTTATTCATCATTGGGAAACTGGTCCCATTATCTCCAGTCGGAGCCACCACACCAAAGGGAAAAGGAGGTGCATTAAGGTCTGGACCGGGTGGTTTTCCCCAATGTTGTTGCAACAATTTTCGAGGCATCAACAGAACCATGGCCCATTATTCCTTTGCCGATTAGATTATACGAGATAAAGAACTTGAAATTAATAGATGCTGAGGCTAAGAAGATAGTGAGATTTGAATTTGGAACTAAGGAAGTTAGTCCATATGATCCCCATGGTATTTGCAAGGACCTTTGTACAAGATTTTGTTTTCCTTGGATTGGTGGGGCATTTCATTGCCCAGAGGAGAATCCTTAGAGGTACTATTATAATGCCTCCAGACTCCATGAATTGGTGATCTGGATTTAAATAGGAATGCAACAAATTACAGAGATAACCATAAATACCGAGATGCAATGGAAATAATACTTCATTTCATTACTATAAACTACTGAAATATGCTTACAAATGGAAATGGAGATAAACTAGCTAGTGCAATGGTAGCTTATCTTTGAGAAGATATGTGGCGGCTACATGCCTCTGAACTATGTTACAATGAGGCTC
>APFE030513543.1:57617-70495 GCA_000404065.3 Pinus taeda
TACATCCTCCCAAGCTCCAAAACGGCCCTATAACACCACCTGTTCACTGCCACACTCACACACAATAAATTAGATGCATGTTAAATTCACATAAAAACTCATAAAAATCCAAGAATATGTTTTTTGCTTATTTACTTCCAGAAATAGCATGGTTAGATGTTGTTTACTTATTTGAGTAGATAATGGCATTTCCTTTATTGTTTTCATAGTGTTTTTGGCAAAAGTAGAATTAGCTTGTTAATTAGGGTTTACTAGATTTTGCTTTGTATTCCAGTCTTTCTCCTTTCTGCAGTTAGAATAGCATATGTAGAGTAATATTTCTTTCCTTTCATTACACATAGAGACTCTTCTGGAATCTAATTCCAGTAGTTCTCCTTTCTACAGTTAGAATAGCATATGTAGAGTAATATTTCTTTCCTTTCATCACACATCGAGCTTCTTCTGGAATCTAATTCCAGTCTTTCTCCTTTCTACAGTCAGAATAGCATATGTAGAGTAATCTTTCTTTCCTTTCATCACACATAGAGCTTCTTCTAGAATCTACAGAAGTTTGTTTGAGCTCCTAGGTATCTAGCGTCGGCTAACCAAGTGACAACCTGCAGTGAGAACTAGTACTTGTGCATATAGCACCGACACTTCCACGTTTGTTACAAACTTCCGGGTTGATAAAAGTAAAGTTGGTAGCCCATGAGTTGCAACATTCTTGTTGCAATATTGGTGCTGACCACCTAGTAAGGTGAATGAGTAGGGTACCAAGGCCCTTGATAATATTGAAGTTTTGGGCACTTAAGCCCTTAATGATTTTGAAGTTCTGGGTACTGAAACCCCTAGTAAGGTGAATGTGAAAGGACTGAGACCCTTAGTAACATTGAAACTCTGGGTATTTAAATCCTTGACGTTGTTGAAATGTAGGAACTGGGTGGCCAAGATAACCTTGACCCTGATGATGTCGGCACATGTTTGGAATCAACTGCTAAGAAGTCTGCACCAGAGGAATTGGGAGTAGAAAACTCCACCCTCTATATGAATATCTGGATAGAAGAGCTCAGGCAACATGTTTACATCTTGGAGATATTAAACCAAACCATGAAAGAGCAGAATACAGTGCAGAAGAAAACGAATGCAGAGTTGGAAGGAGAAGTGAAGGAGCATAAAAGACAGGTCAAGATATGGAAATTATAGGCCTCAAAGTGTTATAAAATTCTTAAAAAGGTGACCAAGAAACTCAAGAAGACTCGAGGAAGGAAGGAAAAGACAATGAAAGCAAGGATCAACATACAAGTTCATAATTGAAGGGAGGCTCTTTTGTTTTGGTTTTTTGGCAGTAGGTAAAGGTTGTGTGAGGACCCAGAATAGCATAGGGAGGGAAGGATGTTGGTAGGCTAAATTGATTCATTTTTAACCCCTTTCCTACTTCAAAATCATAATCATAGACTTCTGTTTTAACCTCACAACCTCCTTATTCCTACATTATTCCAAGAATTGTGCCTTTTCCTTCACTAGCTTTATATTTCTTATTTAAGGGTTACAAATGTGCTTAATTAATTATTTTCATAGATTTTATACCTTTAATATTATTTTCAACTAATATATTATTTCATAAAGTATTTGGTAAGCAACGTATTAATCATTTCTTTAGCATGTTCGAGTGCAGGTAGGATTCCTGCATCGCTGGCGAATCCTAAAATTTCGTGACAACTCACTACCTAACATAGATATCTCATTCAAAATTAGTAACCTCGAGTTGGGCTCAGAGTAGAGATAATTCAAGGATATGATAAAGATTAGGTCATTGATTGAATGCTCAATTTTAGCGTTTTGTTATAGCAGAAAGGCTTAGCATGTAATATTCTTTTTATTTCATTACAACTGGAAGGCTTAGGTTGCAACGCTGAATGTAATTTGGTTATGGCCACAGGCCTGAAGGGATGCATATAATATAGGATTCAGATAGAAAATTGTAGCAAACGATAGCAATAGAAATGCTACTATAACTGTGGTATTTTATAATTTTGTTGGTATTGCCCTCGTTTGGGCTGGATTCGATTTCCCCATGTACATTTGTTGATTCTGAAATTTAATAGAAAGGGACTACGCCATGTTATTTCAACCATGTGTTTTAATTCTATGTTGATGCATTTTTTAGAGCTGAGTCTCCAAGTTTACTAAACAAGGAAACGAGATGGTTGGCTAGGGCACAACCAACCCAACTCGTTCTCCCTCGCATTCTCCTTTCTCGTTAAAGGTGTGTTGATTTCATTTTAATGCAAGGTGTGAATTAATTAGATGCTTTCATTCTTTCACAAAGTTCAAGTTCAATTTCATTTATAACCATTGTGTGATAGATCCGTGGTGTGGATGCTTAACTAAGTTTGATCTTACCCTTTTATAATTTCTTCTCTTCAAAGCTTAGTATTATTTCTACCTATATCATGCAAGCATGTTATTCTTGCACTAGTGAATTTACAGTTCTGCAAGTCAATTTCTTTGGTTCATTACAACAAAAGTATTTCGTTCTTTTCTATCATAAGAGTCTTCATGCATTTCTTCAAGTGAGTGTTCATATTTCATAGGTATTCTTGATATCCTGAATTAAATTTGATTTGGTAATTAATGAATGAACAATGTTATAACAAATTAATCTGTACCTACACTTTATATTTTAAGGTAAGGATCGAACTTCATATTTAATTATTTCAAATAACGATTACATGGATAAAGCCTACTACACAGTTAGATGATTTCTTTAGTTGCATGAAGGAGTTCTTTGATTGAAGAAAAGTGTGCTTTGACTTTAGAATTTAATTCTTATTTTGAAGTTAAGTTGGGTTGAAGCATCTTTCTACTTGTGGAAGCATCTTTTGTGAAAGAAATTTGAAAACTTGGTGCAAGAATCTCTATTCTGGTACATGAATCAATATCCTGATATAGGAACAGAGTGCTCTAGTCCTGAGGCATAGATCCCCTACATGAGGACATAAATCTTAAGTACAAGTGTAAAATACACTTCCAACATATAAACTTTGTTCCCGTACTAGTGCACGAATATTGCAGGAGTACAGGAATAACAACTTAGTGTAGGAAGAAAGATCTATAGAGAAGTGACACATCTTCAAGGGTCCAATTATTAATCTGACATACAACTATACTGAAGATAGAAATAGATTTCCATTTCAATTAGTCAGGATTTATTACAAGAGTTTGAAAGTTCTTTTCATTTATTTCTCTGTAAGAGTACTTTCTTTCACATTCTAGCACTAGAATTTCTTTGGTATAAATTTCCGGGTGATATTTTCTTTCCGATTCTTCAAGGTTGTAATTAAGGAAGTAGGAATAGAGTTAGGAAAATTTCATATCATTTTTGGAATTTATTTTGCTTCACCTCTAAGTTTACGAAACCCCCGCGTTGACAATTAAGTGTTAAGGGAGTCTGGCTAATCTCAATTCTTGGACGCAACATTTTGGTGTTGTTGTCGTGGAGGCAATTTGAAATTGGTAAGAACTTTCCATTTTCTGTAATAGGGGTAAGTCTTCTATTATTTTTTCTGCAGTATGCTTCTATTGTTTTAAGGATTCTACGGGTGCTGATTTTTTATTCTTTGCAGCGATTGACAGATTCTTTTCTTTACAACATCTGATTTGTTTTTGGATTTGATTTTTAAAATGAATGCCCAAGAAAGGTAGGGGTACGAAGCCCAATAAGGGTCGAGGAAACATTGAAAAATCTAAAAACTCTTCTCATATTGGACCTTATTTTGCAGGTATAAATTCCAAGCACACCGAGACTCATCATGTCAGAACGATCTAGTTGGATTATGGAAACAGTGATTCAGGTGTGACAAAACCTGAAAAGGGGAAGAAAAAGGCCAACGGTGATTGAAAAGTCCAATTCAGCAATAGTCAACCTTCATCTTCTAGAGGTGGTTTGATTCGAGGCACAACAATCGCTGATCATGAAGACCATGCAAAGGGGATTGGAGTGAATCAGGTAAATGAAGAGTAGTCCACTTTTGGATTTCCAATAGTGAACTCAAAAGTGAATGTGTAAATGAAGAATATTTCACCTTTATCTCTTCCACATTTTCATGGTAAGGTGCACGATAACCCAGATTCATGTTGGGTGTGGAGCCTGATTATCTTCTTTATTTAGACATATCGCCGCATTGGACCCCAATTTGTAATGTAGTGGCAATGCCGCTCGTAAAATGTACACTGCCAGGGGGGGTCTAAGGGGGTCGACAATGATTATTTGGAGCCCCCCTGGCAAGGGATCTAGGGAAGCACCACTGAAGCTAAAAATAGATGTAAAATTGCCTTGTAAGATGTTGTAATTGCATAGTCAATCTGGATTGTTCATTAGGCGGAGATCGGATGGTAGAAGTTATGTTTAATTTAGGGTTTTTTGCCCTAGAAGGGAACCCCTCACTATATATGAGGGAATTGTATTACGTCTATGTAGATCTATATTCTGAGTGAGGAAAGGGAGAGGATATTGAGAGAGAAGAGGGAATTACAGTGGATTTGTTGTAGGTTGTATCTCTTCATTTTCTTGGATAATATAAAAGGAAGGAATGGTTGTTTCTCCGTGGACGTAGTTCAAATTGGGCGAACCACATATATCTGTGTCTCTCTTGTTTTATGTGTTTTCTATGTTTATATTTTTGCAATATATTTTAAGTGTTCCATTTCTCTGTAATATATATTTTCCTAACAATTCATTTCTTTTTGAGTTTGATATACTAGGTAGGAGTTATGATTATTCTTCGATGCCTAGAAATTAAAATTGTTTTCGATAACTCTCAAGGATTTAGCCTTGCGCTAGTTCATGGGACTAGGAGGAAACACTGTAAGTTCTTGGGAACAAATGAAGAGAATATTTTTGAATAAATATCAGGAACATTGTAAAACTAGAGAAATTCAGGACGAGATGTTCACCATTGTACAAGGTGATGATGAGACTTTGGAGGACTGCTTAGAGAGATTTTTGTATATACTCCAAAGGCGCAAACACAAATTTGATTTAAGTACTATTCGAACCTTGTTCCTACAAGGACTTACTGAGGATTCTAGACATAATTTGAATTTTTTAGGACAAGGAGATATTGCTCCGAAAACTTTTGAACAAATTTGTGACTTGTGCAGGATGTTCTAACAAAATCAATCTAGATCCACTAGAGGAGGTTGAAGTAGAACTAACAAAATGGGATATACAGATGCTATGATCATTAGCTTCGAGAATAAAATGGACAACATGAAAATTGAAATAATGAATACTGTTAGCAAACAAATAGACTCTTTGAAATTTCAGTAAAAACTAGAAAAAGGACAAGAGTCATTGTCTATTTTTTGTCCAAAATGTAGGAAAAAGCATCCTTTAAGAGAGTGGCATGTTGATATAAAAAGTGATAATAAATGTGTGATCTGTGTAGAGAACCATGCCACCGAGGAATGCTCCTCCATACCTGGATTAAAAGTTGTATTTGAAGGAGATCATTCTGAACTTGAGTCGTTACATGCCATGGGAGCAAGAAGGAACTAGCCACAGGTAAGTGTAGGTATGGTTCCTAAACCACATTTTTATGGTTATAATGCACCTCCATATTCCTCATTATAATAGTAATCACTCTCAACATTGATAGCATGACAACCATTTTCACCATGAACAGTCCTCTCAACTTTGGAAACAAGGATGGAGAGTGCCAAGCCATTCATATAATTCATATCTTGCTCAAATGCCATCATATCCTCCTTCATATGCACTGCACCATATGTCACAATCATATTTTCCCTCTCTACCTCAGTAAATTCAACCAATTCCACCACCATTTAGACCACCTCAACTACCTTCTTAACTGGTATAAAATCTTAATAATAAGGTGGTACAACTGAATCATTTGGTTGGACTGTCCCCTTCTCCTACCTATCAAACCCTATCGGCTGGGATAAATGAGCTTCAATTGAGATCAGGAAGGGTAGTTAAATAAAAAAAACAAAAACAATCCACAACGATCATTGAAGTGAAAAATGTGGAGGCAACTCTGATCATTTTAAAAACAATATCACCATTCAGTCCATTCTCGCACCTTCAAATTCACCATCTTCTTCAAACCAGCCCTCTTATCCAGAGAGGTTGGGTATGGAGAAGAGTGACCCTGAGTCCACTCTGGCCTCAGAGTTAAGGAATATTTGTATAAAGGTTCCTTTAATTCAGAATATTAGAAAAATTCCCATATGTAAAAAGATCATTAGGGAGTTATGTTTTAAAACTCTAGGGAGGAAGAGAGTAGAACCTCAGACCATTCAATTTGTTGGTAGAGAAACTGAGTTGATGACAGGATGCATATCAATGGAGAAACACAGATCCTAGAAACCTATTTGTTTTCGTCTAGATAGGTGATATCCTCATCTCTAATGTATTAATAGACCTAGGGTCAGCCATCAATGTTATGACTAGGAAAACCATGGAACAACTTGGGTTGGGCCATATTCATCCTACGCCCATCATGATTGAACTTGCAGACAAATATAAAATCAAGCCCAATGGAGTATTGGATGATGTGGTTGTCTCTATAGATTCATGTGAATACCCCGTGGATTTCATTGTGCTTCAGCCAAAGAATCTAGTGGGAGGACATCCTTTGATTTTGGGATGACCATGGCTTGCCATGGCCGATGCTTATATTGGATGTCACTCCGGTGATATGTACGTTTCACATGGAGACTCTAGGAAAATGGTCACTTTATATCCAATTTATAGATCTATTCGAGAACTCAAGGACACTTTATGGTTAGATTGTGACAACAGTGATGAGGATACCTGGTCTGTCTCTTTCATTCATCATCATACCGAGTCTACCTAGGATGGTGAATTACGAGATTTCTTGAACAATTTAGACACTGTGCCTAATTTTGATACACTTCATCAAATCTTTAGTCTGGATTTTCAAGAAAAATCTGATTCCCAACGTTCCTTATCCCATATTGTGGCATAATCTTCTTATACTCTTGAGCTCAAGACCACTCTTGTTGAAATTAGTCCACTTGGATGCATTTGCTTGGAGTTACAAAGACATGAAAGACATTCCTCCTGAGATTTGTACTCATCATATCTATATCCACGAGGGAGCCCGAACTTTTTGACAACCCCAGAGATGAATGAATATTGTGCTAAAAGATATTTTCAAAAATGAATTACAAATACTCTTAGATGTTAATTTCATCTATCCCATTTCTGACACTCAGTAGGTATCTCCATTAGCAATAGTCCCTAAGAAATATGGAAGATGGTGTATTTGCATTGACTACCAAGAATTAAACAAAGCTACTCTCAAGGATTACTTTCCACTTCCTTTCATCGATCAAGTGCTAGATACCTTTGCCGGTAAACAATACTTTTCATTTTTAGATGGCTTTAGTGGGTATAACCAAATCCAGATTACACCCCCAGATCAAGAAAAAACTACCTTTACATGCCCTTGTGGTACGTTTTCTTATTGAGTGCTACCTTTCGAATTGTGTAATGTATCCGCCACCTTTCAAAGGGTTGTGACGACTATTTTTGCTGATCTTGAATGTGTTGAGATTTATATGGCTGATTTTTATATGTTTCGTAACTCATTTGATGAAGCTCTTAAAAATCTAGAAAAAGTGCTTTTATGTTAGCAAGAGGCTCATCTTGCTTTGACTGATAAAAAATGTAGATTAATGTGCAAAGCAAGATTGGTTCTGTTATCACTTAAAAAGAAATTTCTAATTGTTCACATCAGTTTGATTGTAAAGGTTAGGTGTTAGTCCGGGTTTAGTTTTTCCATGTTTGCTTTAGTGTCTAAGTCCTAGGAGTCTTGTTCCCTTTGTTAAATATGGTCAACAATCTTGTTTTACCCACCATTGGTCCCACACTTATTCAAAGTGTCAAGTGTTAAGTTTTTTTCAAAAATTACATGCACTACGAAATCAACTAGGAGTTTTCGTAGCACAAACTCACAAAAATACACTATGTGCACTACGAAACTACTGAAGGTGACAGTTTTGTTTTTTGAGGATCTACCTTGAAAGAAAAAGAGGATTATTTTGAAAGGGATGTTGCTGCAGAGGTGTAATAAGATCACTTGAGAAGGTTTGAGCCCTAATCAAAAGGAAAATTTAAGAAATGAAGACATATGCACATACCAAACCTTGCGCTACGAAATCACTGAAGTAGCCTTTTTTAGGAGAAAAAATGTTTTAGGTACTCAACTTCCAGGAGGTCTCTAGAGCAATTGAAAGAATATTTTGGAAAATTGAAAGTATTTTTTATTCCTAACATACTGAAATAGAAAAACCTCTTTCCGGTTCTTCAAATCCATAATGATCTGGGGGAAATGGTTGTCTAAACTTGCGCTACGAAACTGCTATAGGTGCAAGTTTTTCACAAGCATATTTCTCTGTTTTACACCTGTTTTTCAAAGACACATTCTGGGAGGTAGGGAAGGTGTTTCAAAACACCAAGAGAGGTTTTTGTTTAGAATGGATTGGTTCACAAAAGCCTCCTTCAGTTTTTCCAAATACGGTTTTTGTGAGACGTTATGAGCTTTTTCCCAAGGCCCATTTTTCAGCCAGAACAGAGCAAGGAACAACCTCCTAGTTTCCAGGAACAGTAAAAGGATGAGTCATCAAGGGCCAGCTAGAGGGTTATGAACACTATCAAATTCGAATTCATGGAGTTATAGGTGTCATAGGGAGTGTTTAATTCCTAGATAAGGTTGTTTTAATCATAATGAGGATTTACACTCCTAATTGTTTTAGGTCTCTAGGAGTGTCAGTTAACAGTCAGTTTCATTTAATAATTAGTTTTAGGTGTCAATAGGTGTCATAATAGGTGGAATTCGAATTCCCCTCATGCTGGAGGAGGAATATCAAGTATGTAAAGAGCTCTATATATAAGAGAACATCTGATGTACAAGGGGTTGAAGGTTTTTCAGAGAAACTCTCTTATTGTGCTTTAATACTTTGTTTCTAGTAATATGGTGCTTGGCTTTGCTTCTCAGGAATAAGACGGGATTCAATGTTCAGAATGCCTTGTGTTGTTCTTATCTCTTTATCTACAGTGGTATGAATGTGTGATTACTTAGAAATCACTGATAGTGCTCTAACTTCCTTTACACATTTATAAACTGTGTGGTCCTATGCATTTCTGATATATTCTCCATATGTTGAATTCTTATGCCCTGACTTCTATGTAAAGCTAACGTTATTGTCAATACTGAAGCATATTTGACTCCATAAGCCCAATGGATAATTTATAGTTGTGTTTCAACCTCTTACACTTGTTCTTTTGTTTCATAGAGTTAGCCATCTTATTCATTATCCAAATATTTAATCTTGTGAGAGAGCCCTCTCAGGTTGGGGAGGCTGAGCCTCAGCCAAAAGTTGGTTTGAAAGAGTTACACAAGGTCTAACTGATCAGCATCCTGTCGGGGTCTGATTTTGTGATAACAGGTTCCTAGTCATTTGGTTTTTGACAAAGGTATCCAGGTAGACCCCACTAAAGTTGAAGTCATTATTCATCTACTTGCACCCAAAACACAAAGGGAAGTGAGAGGTTTCCTGGGACATGTTGGTTATTACCAAAGATTCATTGAAATTTTTTCCAAGATTGCTACCCCCCTTTTTCAATTATTAGCTAAGGATAGTAAATTCAACTAGTCCATAGCTTTCCAACAGTCGTTTGAGACATTGAAGGAAAAATTAGTACAGGCACTAGTTTTGAGAGGACCAAACTAGTCCCTACCATTTCACATTTCCTCCGATGCCTCAGACACTTCCATTAGCGCAACTTTAGGACAAGAGGAGAATAAAAAATCCTATGCTACTTATTACATCATTAAAAATTTTTCATCTGTTGAATTTAACTATAGAGTGACTGAGAAAGAATTTTTAGCTGTTATTTTTGCTATTAATAAATTCAGACATTACATTACAGGATATGAAGTTTATGTGCATATTGATCATTCTTCTATAAGATATTTAATGAATAAACCTTTAACTAGCGGTAGAGTGACTACGTGGTTGCTTTTATTACAGGAATTCAATGTTACAATTATTTTTCTTCGAATTTTGGTGATTGGTTGCACTCTACTGTGCATAGACTTGACCCTGAGGAGGCAGTGGCCGCTAGAGCTGATGATGCATGGGAGGCTGTAGCACTAATGCCTGAGGGGCTGGAGCGCTTGGTGGTGCATAGGTTTAAGATGGTGAGGAGGCAACGGTTCGATAGACAAGTTGAGTACTAGCTGGACTTGACATATGCTAATGTGGTTGGGTGACGACATAAGATGTGCTTTCTCTGGAATACATGCTACTAGCAGGAGGGGGATAAGCGTTAGAGGAAATGGTGCCCCCTGCAAATGGCCATAACCTAAATGAGTATATGGTGGAGGATGTGAAATAACTCCAACAATAGCGTTGGCAGCATTATATGCCCCTGGTGCATTGGAACCACCAAGACGATGGAGGTATAGTATAACAGTATAGACATAACCGGATTGAGCATAAATCAAGTCATATCTCAGAGAAATATGGAGAGCCCCTTCCTTTGTCTGAGAACAGTGAGATGCAACATCTTTGGAAATAGGTGCTAAAAGGGTCCTAAGAAACCAATCAAGGTAGACACGGTCTTCAAAGGGCGAGGCATGGTACATGCTCCTCCTTCTACACCATTTCTGAACATGATCGAAAAGACGAGTGGAGAGGACTAACGAAAGGTGGTCAAGATCTCCATACCGGTATCGTATCGAAGAGGTAACCGAAAGTATGAAAGGAACGCTTTAGCAAGCATAGTGAAAGTGGAATGAGAAGCAGAGGGTTGGTTAACATACCACTTTGCAGCGTCTCTAATGAGTGTGCATTGGAACAACTAAAGACGAATGGAATCATTGGTGATGGAATTAGATAAACACCACATATGGAAGGAGTGGACGTGATTGGTAGGGCTCTCTCCATAATTACCCTCAAGCTTGGGAATGTCAGAAGGGAGCTTAGTCGGCATAGCTGACCAACCAACATCATGGTGTATAGGCTCATTGATCCACTGGCTAAAATATGGGAGGCTTAACCCATCTATGAAAGGTAGCATTGAAGCTGCCATAATGGTTCCACTAGATGTGACTACCGAGGTAGAACTGGAGCCAACACCAGGTTGGTTTCCTACACCTATAGTGGGTCCTGACATGATGACGATATGCAATGAGGAGGCTCGGAATCAGATGAGGAATCAAATGAACCAGAAGAAAAATCGGTATGGGGACTCGAGGGACAATGAAATGGAACCCTGCAGGTAGGAGTAATACATCCAAACAGAAAATTGGGATGAAGGCCTACGAGTATTTGCGAAAAACACCTTGGTGGTGCAATGGTTGTAAGACACAAGTGACATGAAAAGGGTGAAGGGAGATAAACAAAATGTCTTTGTCTCTATGTCAGGAGATAAATTAATTAAGTTAAGACTTGGCTTGGCGGTGTAGAATAATCTCCCTTCACTTAAGGTGTGCTTTTTTGTGCAAGTGTTTTTATTAATGAAGCCCGGATCATGTTTGAAAAAAGAAAAAGATTGCTGAAATAAACTGAAATTAAAAACAAAAAATGAACAGAAAATCAACTATCTAAAACCCCACCCAAACTAAGTTTGAAAACACTGTGCTGGTTAGTGGTGAAATCGACTGAAAACACACAAAAAATGCCAATAGATATAAGTGTCAATGTGACTGGGATCAAATGACACTATGCTTATGGAAACTGGTGTAGCAACAAAAAAAACCAGTGACGAAAATCACTACAAAAGATAGGAAGATGGGTGTGAAACCTAAGGAAAACAATGGCACCCTAAGGCAAATGACCAAACAAGGTTTAAGAGGTAACTTTGGATGGAAACAACCTATCAATGAAGATCTAAAATAAGAAGGTACTATGGTGAAGTAAAATTATAAATGTGGACACAAAAAAAATTCCTCTAGCCCGATAATGGGTCTAGCCACAACAGATACATTCTATGGAAGATTTCCTTAGGTTATAATCAATCAAGAGGGCCTACCTTCTTGGTCCACTTATCCTGTCTGGTGATGTCCTTGCTTGCTTGCTCCAACTATCTCCTGCTTCCTTCTTCAAGTACCTGAAACAAGTAAACAATAGCAGACAACAAACATGATAATAGATAAATTGCAATTCAACCTACTTAACAATTCAAGAAATAGTAAGCCATGAATATGTAATATTTCAAAACATGTTGGAAATCAGTCGATAGTTGCATATATTAATATCAAAGAGAGATGACAACCATTTGTCTTGACATTGCAGTCCTTCTCTGACAAGACTAGGTTCCCACACACTTGTACTAGCATTCCGTGATGGCCTCAATCAACAATAGTTTTAAGGCTCTTCCCTTTAGGCTTCAATCCAAACCAAATCACACTTCTCCCTCACACAACTAGATAGCTACAACTAGTAATAGCTTGTTGTCTACTCCAAACCAAAATAGCATTATCACACCAATATCAACACTCTAACACTAACACTAGCTTGTGCTTGGGAAGAAGGGAGATTTATATAAGATGAATGGATGGGATATGGATCCTCTTCCCATGGATAAGTTCTTATCCCTTGCAATAGTTCTGTCATTATAGGGGAAAGGAGCCCAAACTAACACCCTCGACCCCATCTGGCAAACCCATTTACCAGACTTTCGTTATGAAGCTTCTAGAGCTGGAAGCTTTGGATCTTAATTTAAAAAACTTTCCATAACAGGACTGGCATGATTGGAACATAACTCAGGTGCTTTTGTCGGTACTGTTGATAGTGCTAATATTTTCACATCAGAGTGGGGAAGAAAAAGGTCATTAGCATCG
>APFE030513543.1:87113-115223 GCA_000404065.3 Pinus taeda
TTTACCTAACTCTATACCTAACTCTATACTAGACCAAGTTGAACTTAACTATTCCTATGTGTCGGAATATCCTAACATCCCCCCTTAAGAACAACTTGGGATAGGATTGAAGGATTTACAAATATGACACAATAGGAGAAGGAAGGAGGCACTAGAGCCTACAATTTCTCCACAACCAGGAAATTGGTTTCTTAAGGTACAACACTATCTGTGTGATCATCAACAGATGCAGAGATGGAACAGGTAGCCACATAATTGACCTGTGGCGGGGAAGGTACTACTTGCAAACAATATCTGAAAGTGGACGATCGTTGAAAAGGAGGCGCCTGGTGATCAATGAATGAGAATTGATCAAGGGTCACTATTCTCCCTTCATGCAGAAAACAAACCACATGGAAAAGTGAAGAAACACGAGCTCCCATGACATAAACATAGTCACGTCCAAGGAGAATAATGAAATCTAATGGACCTTGGACTACCATCATGCGTATATAGACAGTCTTTCCTCCCAAAGTAATAGGCAACTTTAGAAGGATCCCTAAGGGTTAACTAGTTCCTCCATTGAAAGCCAACATATTCTGGGTGATGGGCACAAGCTATGGGGAACCCAAGGCTTGCCAAGTAGTAGAATGCATGATGGTAACATATGCACCCTCATATAATATAGTGTCAAGTACTACCATATTATAGGCTTGTACTGTGACCTAGAAAGGAACATAAGATGGACAACGGAAAGCAGTCAATGGACCCCAATCGAAAGAGAAAACAGAACTGCTTGGTGGGGGTATCGTATGATTGCCCCCATGCTGTACAGGAATAGGAGGACTTTCCTAAACAACCAGGATTGAAGGTTCACTCTTGAATTCATGAGAAACTGAGGAGACAAGAAGAACATGGGCAGTATGATCACTACTCTCTATGGGAACAAAGTGAACAAATGAAGGCGGAGCCAAGTCAACACTCTTTTTGACCAATGGTTGGTCGAGAACAGACACAAGAGAGTCTCACTCAAGAAGAGTAGGACGGGAAAGACATGAATCCAAGTCAATCTCTTTATCAAATGGGAGAGGGTCAGAAGAAATCCTCTAATAACCGACAAGAAGTTGGGGTTGAGGAGCTACAAGGTTTTCCAAAACTTTGGAAGCGTTATCTATAAGAGGACAAAGGTGAAGAATATGCTCTTCTTCACATAACCTACAGGGGAATCTAATCTTCCCTTTCTTTTTACCATCGATAACCGAGGGCGTAACATCAAAATGATCTCTAGAGGTCAAGGGGGATGGTCAATTTAGGTCTTGAGACCATACCTTTAAGACCCTGGGAATGCCAAGATAGTCTCGAAGGAGATGGTCACCCTTACATAGCTTGCAAGGGAATCTAACCTTTCATGGAGGATGTTGAGTCCCAAACTTACATCGTCCCTACATCCCTTTTTAGCCTTTTTCTCCAGTTACCTGAACCTCTAAGCTATAAAATCATTACATAATAGTTTAAAATGAGTATATAAATGGTTTCCTAACTATGTTTTGTGACTGTTGTTTGATTTAGATTTTTGTTCAACCAACTACGGAATCTGCCACTTTCCACAACCAGAATCAATTTCCGCAGCCTTTTTGTTAAACTCTATGCTACAGGTGTCTATTGAAGAACTCAGCCACATGGGAAAGCTACAAAGGACGTGGACATGGAATGTGTCCCCTTGGTTAAGCTAAATCATCCACAGAAGCCCGCGGTCAAGGCCGGTCAAACGGTGGTCAACACAAGGAGTTTAGCGGTGGCACGACTCTGTTTTCATCACGAGGAGGATTGCGTGGCAAGGTCCTGAGTTTTAGGAGGTGTGCTAACACCTAGGGACTGCTCATGGACCGAATCCAACAAACCTTCTCCTTGGATTTATTGCCCACGACTACCATGCTGCTAAAATTCCGATTATGGTCTTTTACGTTTTTGGCTACCAGCGCAGACCATGTTAGTTAGTTATGTATTTTTTGCTATAAATAATGCATCTTCATATGCGTATAGGCTACTAGTTGCTATGGTGTAATCTTGACTGTTGTACGAGCCTTTGAGCCGAGACTTAGTTTCTATTTCATGACTGCATTGAAATATATGAGAAGACACTGATTTTGCGTTCAAATTCGTGATTGGTTTTGATTGACCGAGGTTGCAGAGGGCCCCTGTACACCAAGGTCCTGTAGTTGATGTATAGCTTTATGTTTTTCTTCATTTTGCACTCTTTATACCATAGATATTTGTTGTATATATTAACTTGCTTATGGTATTTATGTTATTTATGTTATTTGTTGTCCATAGCTTCTTTTATGTTTTTAATTGATTGTCAACTGATTAGTGTTTGCATTTCAGGTTCTAATAGGAAGCCCAGGCAGTGCATATAGTTTTTGATGACTAATGACATGATGGAATTATCTTGTCCTACTACTGATTTGTTTTATTGGTTCTAATTCCAGCATTGCTTATTTCTCTAGTTTTGCTTTGTTCATTTACTTTTCTGCAAGTTAGTGATAGACTATTCATATCATTCTTCAGTTACCTCCTATAGCCATAGCGAGTCGACTGGTGAGGGATTGTAGGGTGAATGTGTAGTTTAATCTTAGTTTTATTTTATGCAACTTAGATATCAGATCATTCAATTTGTGTATGATTACCTCCTATAGCCAGAGCGAGTCAAATGGTGAGGGGTCAAAAATGAGTTGATGTGATATGATTAGTTTGCTTTGCTTACAGTCTTTAAATTGCTTTGAGTTAAGTCTTTTCTTTTCTTTATACAGCAGCAAGGATACTGGGTTCCATAGTCACTAGTTCACTATTTTGTTAATTAGAATCTAGGCACATCTTGATTTCATCATTGTAAATTTTGAACACTTTTGGAACAATTTGAAGTTTTGAAATTATTCACTGAATACATTTGTCCATACTTGATTACTAGAATCACCATCTCACACACCATCTCACATTAGGGAATCAACAAGAAGATAAATCCAAAAACAAACCAAAAACTAAAAACGACAAAGAAATAAGAAAATGGTTATCTTGCATAGATAGTGCACTTCACTTCAACAGTTTATGACTCACGGATTGACAATTTATATAGAAATTTAGAACACACTAAATTGACCAAACAGAGGATCAGAAGGCTTTTCTACAAGAGGTGTGTTTAGAGCAGTAGCTGCACGGTTGACCTCTCGTTTAGCTGACTTCTTCTTCTTCTTATCCTCCTGGTTACTAGATTTGAAACTTTCACTAGGCGAAGTAGAAGAGGAGGATGAAGAAATGGAGCAAGAAGGCAAGGGGTTAACCTTAGAATCATCGTGACGTGATTCGAATGAAGGAGACATTTGGATAGGAATCGGGACACTCGGGACCACCAAGGTCGAAAACAACCAGACAGGGAGACCAATGGTTAACCTAGGAAGGGACAAGGTTGCCATATAAGGAGCACCAACATTTCCAAAAGAAGGAAAGGACCAGAATTCCCATCCGAGGGGAATCCTTGACTGGTAGACTCTAGAAATGTTGCCATTGGAATTGACCCTAAAGAATCACTAAGGAAGATAACTTTAACCATAAATATTTCGTGGGCAATTAATTTTAAGACATTGAAACAAAACTTTTCCTTTTCATATTTTAACAGTAGAGAAAAGGACGAAAGCTGACTCTATCACTTTCGATTAGAGGCGAGCTCGAAAGGACAAGCGTTTAAATGATATTTTAAATTTAATGAGTCAAAAAGATCAAATGAATACTTTGCATGATCTAGGTAAAAAGGATTACCAGGCAACCGTGAACTGCATAATACATCCCGACGAACCGAGAAGTACAGGTATGCAATCTCTCCAAATTTTGTGTTCGGTGTATCACGTTTGCAAGGTGGCCGACTCATCTTCCTATGGATAAAGGATTGTAGCCTAGAGGGGTCTTTCGTTATATACTCAACGGTACGAGGAGCACAAATCCATACTAGCGTTGTCTAATGCCGAAGCTAACGACAACTGCTAGGTTTAAAGATGTTGGAACACATTTCTATCCTAGACCACTAAATATGAGCGTTTAGTTTCAATGCTTCCTTAGGTTAATTCAATAAATTTTAATGGTTGATCTTGAATTAGGTTTCAATTACAAGGCCCTACTGCTGTCATATGAAAACTCCTATATGCAGCTATATGAGAAAAGAGATCTTTGTCTTCACTGAAAGTTATCACTAATTGAGAGATAGAGGACAAAAAATTAATGCAACAATCGAAGAATGAAATCTTTCACTAATAAATGTCTTAAATGCACTTAATATTCCTCTAACAACAAAAGAAGTTTCATTTCATTTCTCATGCCTATGCTGATGAAATTCTAGATTTTTAATGACACTACTAATGCAATATTTTCGCTTAAGTAAATGTTATGAAATCAACTCACAAAAATATAGAAAAGATAGATGAACGCCTTAGAATTCAGCCTCTTCGAGGGGGCAACCTCCTTTACATTACACAAATGAACAATTATTGGACGATTCAAATGAAAAAACCTCCTTTCTATATATAGGAGTATAAGGGGTCACAATATAACCAATTCGACTTACAATAATAATAAGGAACAAAAATAATAATAGTGGGATTCTATGGGGCGCAATAATAACAATAGGGGCACAACAATAATAATAAGGGATACAACGACAGTAATAATGGGGGAATCACTAGTATTATAGGGACCTAACATGCCCCTCTCCTTCAAAAAAGTGCTTTCCTAAATGCTTTAGTAGTTCTGTATGCTTTTATATAAAATTCTCATCCTCCCATATGTTATCTTCAACGGGTAATTTCTTCCACTTGATGACATACTCTAAAATTGATCGATTTTGTAGTTGTCAAGTTCTTGTTTCTTTGACTGCTTTAGGTTCCAATTTGATTTTTCCTTCCTCATCAAGTTCTGGCAATGTTTGAACTTGAAGCTTGTCACCTATAACCTTCTTTAAGCATGAAACATGGAAAACTGGGCGCACTTGGGAAGTTGCAGGAAGCTCCAATTTGTATGCCATAGTACCTATCTTTTGCAACACCATCTACGGACCATAATACTTTGGTGATAATTTATTATCCTTCTTAGCTTTCTTGAGGGGCATTTGTTTATATGGTTGTAGCCGTAGGAATACCCAATCACCTACATCAAAACTTCTTTTGCTGCGATGTTGATCTACTTGTTGTTTCATTCTATTCTACGCGAAGGTGAGGTTATCCTTTAAAAGTTGGAGAACTTGTTGTTGATGCTCGACGTGATCTTCCACTGCTTGAACCTTAGAATTTTCTCTTAAATATAATGTGATGGATGGTGGATGATATCCATAAAGTGCCATAAATGGGGTCATTTTTGTTGTAGTATGGAAGGAAGTATTATACCACCATTCAGCTAGAGGCAACCATTTGACCCATTGTGTCTATTTATCAAATACAAAGAAACGAATATATCCTTCCAAAAATTTGTTTACTATCTTAGTCTTCCCATCAGATTGAGGATGATAAGATGAGATATGAGCTAAGTAAGAACCAAGAAAAGAAAATAATTATGTCCCAAAATTTCCAGTAAAAAAGGGATCTTTGTCACTTATAATAATCTTTGGGTTTCCATCTAGCTTTTGAATTGTTTCCATAAATGCAGTAGAAACTATACTCACATTAAATGGATGAGATAATGCACAAAAGTGTGCATACTTGGTAAGTCTGTCAACTACCACCATGATAACACTCTTTCCTTTGAACTTCGGTAAACTTGTGATAAAATCCATTGAAACCTCCTCCCAACATTGGCTTGGAATAGATAAAGGTTGTAATAGTCCTAAGGTCTTAATTGTTTCAACTTTATTTTGTTGACAAACCAAACATTCCACCACAAACTTTTGAATATTTGATTTAAGGCCATCCAAAAAAAATCCTTCTTAATCCTGTTGTAGGTTTTTAGAAATCCTTAGTGCCCTCCTAAGGGAGATGTGTGCAATTCCCTAAGAATCTTTTGTTTGAGTTGGGAATTCTTACATAGCTATAACCAATCCTTGTACCATAACGAATCATTTTTCCAACTAAATGTATCAGATGTACTGAGATCTTGTTGTATCTTTTGAATGAGTTCCCACACCTCCTCATCATTCTTCCAGTCATCCCTTACTTCATTTATCTAATCTAGTTGGATAATAGAAATGGCACAAATAAATGCTTCCACATCCTCATCCTTTCTTGAGAGTGCATCTGCCACAACATTTTTCTTCCCTCTTTTGTAGATGATTTTAAAGTCATAACTCAACATCTTTGTGACCCATTTTTACTGCTCTTCTGAAGATAATATTTGTTGTAAAAAGTATTTAAGGCTATCATGATATTTGTTTACCTTGAAGTGTCTTCCCATTAGGTAGGGTCACCATTTCTTAAGTGCATGTAGTATTGCCAACATTTCCTTCTCATAAATAGCTTTGTGTAAATACTTTCCTTTGATTGGACAACTTTCATAAGAAATGGGTCTTTCTTTCCCACCCTTAGTTTCCATTCATCTAGCTATAAGATAAGTGATTTACTTGTGTTGTTATGCTTATTTATGTAACGTGAATCTTACTTATGTTGTTATATTTTATTGCCTTGTTATCTATTCAAGATAAATATGTATATTTGTTTATTGCAATGCAATTGGTTGTCATCTGCCATGTTCATGTCAATTTCTATATAGACATGCATGAGTGATTTAACAATCTTGGCCTTAAGGCCATGAAGGCCACTATATTAACATTGGTAAGTTATGTTTAAAATATTTCCCTGGGCTTGTCATAATGGGCATAAATCCCATGTTCGATCTGTGCATAATGGAGGTATGACCCCCATGTTTCAAAGCCAAATGGGCTTTGCTACTATCTTGTTGTCCACAATGCGAGAGGGAAAGACACATGAAATTCTCTAAGTATAATGGGGCATTTTACAAGAATAATTTTTGTTATTTGGAATCCATATTTATGTTTGTGCTTTGCCCCATAACGTATTGCTTTAGTGGAGCATTAGAGAAGGTGAGAGATGAGATTTTACCCATTATCTGACATGAAGTATTCATGTCGCACCACAGTCATCATGGTGGAATGGATCGTTGTTGTTAGGTGCATAATGGGAGGCATGAGATGGGAATATTTTGATTATCTAATGGGGATATTCACATCGCATTATGCCCTATAGAGAGGTAGTTTTTTCCTCATTCCTGGTGTGAAGGTGGGGTGAAATGGTATGGAGGTGTTGTATGAGGGATCCATAGAAAACCTTATAATTGTATTATAATGAAAACGTCTCACATTGCACAAGGGGCTAGACCCTCGATGGGACCCAGGATTAAGTCTAGATGGCAGGTGTCATGTAGGCTATGGCTAGTCATGTGGAAAGCTACATGTGGACAATTTTATGTGGATAGGATGATGACATGGCTTACATACGGTGTGACACGTGGAAAGTGAAAGAGGGTCCTTTAAATGGGCCAAGTGAGGGATTTTTGAGTGACACGTGGTGTCCTTAAGGATCGTCATGTAGCACAGTGATGTCATCGCAAATCGTAGATCGTGGGTACTGTTATAAATGGATGTCATGATTTAATGAAAGTCATGGATGAGAAATCCTTATGTCAGTTGATGTGGAAATTATTGTCGCGCCATAGGGGTTATAAGTTAATGTAGTGATTTTAACCACAAAGACCATGGTTGGTGGGAGTTTCAAATGAGAAATTTCCCAATAGCTAATGAATAATTTAACATTGTGTCATGAGGTTTGTAGGTGTTTTTTGAGGAATGGCATGAAGGCACAGAGGTGTAGTGGTGCGGTGACATGTCGAGAGCCATGGGGGGGGCCGCTGTTGAGGTGGAAACATCACCTAGGCCATAGGAATTCCACATGGTAGAATTGATGCTAATGTGGTGTGGTCTAATTGGTCATAACTTTTGATTTGGGTGTTGGGTTTCCATAAAGGTTATATCATTGAAAGGCTCTAAACAAGTTGAGCACAATTACATTATCCAAATTTAATTATGCTAACTTTGGGAGAAGGGTATTTTTGTAACCTTATTTCCATAATGAGACCACAAAGGCTGAGTTAGAGCAAAGTAACACCTCCCATTCAACCTGGTTTATCTAAAGGAGTGAGAGGGAGCGTTACTTTATGTATAGACTATAGATAACTCAATAAATCCACAATCAAGAATAGATCTCCTTTAAAGGATTGATTATTTTTTTTACAAACTGAGAGGAGTTACAATATTCTCAAAGATCGATTTGAGATCGGGGTACCATCAGGTACACATCAAAGATTAAGGCATTCATAAAATGATGTTCATGACCAATTATAGGTGCTATAAATTTGTGGTTGTGTTATTTGGTATTATAAATGCCCCAACAACATTTATGTGTTTAATGAACAATGTTCTAAGTCCATATTTGGACAAGTCTGAACTGGGTTTTTCGATGACATCTTGGTCTATTAAAAAACTAAAGAGAAGCATGAAAAACATTTAGTAGCAGTATTTCAAGTGTTGTGAGAGCACATGTTTTATGCTAAAATCAAAAAATGTGAATTTTTCTTATCACAAATTCAGTATTTGGGACACAATGTCTCCAAGGAGTAGTAGTGGATCTAGAGAAGATCAAGCCATTATGGAGTAGCTTACTCCACATAACATGAAAAAGGTTAGTTCATGGGTTTGGCTAGTTATTACAAGAGATTTATCTACAATTTCCCAAATATTAGGCATCCAATGCGAATGCTTCAAAGAAAATGGATTAAATTCCAATGCACATTGAAATGTGAATCCAACTTTGAGAAATTGAAATATTTACTCACACATGCACCGATACTGAGGATAACATATCTATACAAATATTTTGTGGTGTGCATGGATTCCTGCAACGAAGGGCTCAATGGAGTCGTGATACAAGAAGGGTAGGTGGTCTTCTATGAGTCCAAATTGTTGAATGAACATGAGAAAAAATATGTTACTCATGATTTAGATTTGGAAATAATAGTCCATCCACTAAATATGTGGATGCACTACCTCCTAGGAAGGAAATTTTTATTGATAATATGATCATGGAGGGTTGAGGTATTGGTTTGACCAACCAAGCTAAATGGAAGGCATGCAAGATGACTAGCCTTGATTAGTGAGTTTGATTTGTAAGTCAAGTACATCAAAGGAAAGGAGAAAAAAGTAGTTGATGCACTCAACATAAGGCTACAGGTAGCTCATGTGGGAGCTATAAGTTCTTGTGAAGTTGACATCCAAGAAAAGATTAAAGAGGTAATGCAGTAAGATGAGCATTAATACCAAATAAAATAACACTTGTAGCAAAATCCAAAAGGAATAATGAGTAAGAACTTTTTTGTCACCAGGGATGGATTATTTAAGTTCAAAGGTAGGTGGTATATACCTATCATGGGAAAGTTGAGGAAGCAATTTTTTATGAGTTTCATAAAACACCATATTTTGGTCATCCAGGTTATCATGAAATGATAATAATATGAAAAATATATACTATTGGACAAGCATGAAAAATGATCTGATTGGGTGCATTTACAATTTCGTGGAATGCCAAAAATAAAAGTGGAATGTAGACATCCAACAAGATTTTTACAGCCAATCCCCATATTCTTGAATGGAAGTGGGAAGTAATTTCAATGGACTCCATCACTAGGCTACCAAGGACAACTAAGAAACATGATTCCATAATGGTGGTGGTAGATAAGTTGAACAAGGTAGCACATTTTGTAGCTATTAAATCCACTGATAATGCAAGTGATATTACTTAGATTTTAATATAATAAATAGTGAGATTACACGGTGTACCGAAGAACATCATCTCGGATAGGGATGCTAAGTTCACCTCTAATTTTTGGAGGGTGATATTTATAGGTTTTGAGACATAGTTAGCCTTCAGCGCAATGTGTCATCCTCAAATAAATGAGAAAACTGAAAGAGTATCAGAGTGCTAGAAGATATGTTGAGAATGTATCTCATGCATTAGTGAAAGAGGTGGGAAGAGTTTCTACCCTTGGTAGAATTTTCCTACAACAATCGGTACCATGAGCCATTGAATATGAGTCCATTTGATGCTCTTTATGGTAGAAAATGAAACATACCTATAAACTAATGTCATCCAATGAACAAGGTACATATCAAGCTTGATATGTTGAAGAATATGGAATAGGAAATAATTTATATCAATAAATAATTGAAAATATCTTAGGATAGGAAAAATAGCTATGCAGATCAATAAAGGATGCGTAAGGAATTTCAAGTGGGAGAGCATGTTTACCTATGTGTTAGACAAAATCTATGACTATGGACAAAAGTGTCTTCCATAGACTTGGTGGAAATCTCTAGAACAATAGAGAGAAAAAAATATAATGTTTTCCTTAAAGTAATTGAATAATGGGATGAGGCTTACCTAGAATCTCTCATAAGCTTCACTCTCCTCTCAGCTTGTATGCTCCAATCCTAGCTCTAATTGCTATAATTATAACCTGCACATTCAATCAACACAAGCCAAATATCTACAACATCTATGTAGCATAATCCAATTAATCTATTTGATGGATCAACAAGGCATAAAAATATATGATAGTAAATGTAACATCACCTATAGGAAAACAATGTACTCTTTATATTAATAGAAAATGAAGAGAGTTACAACCAAATATAGAAGTTGATGTTGTAGAGAACTCCCCAGGTTGACTTTTCCTTGCTTGCCACAAAGCACACCTCTATGTCACCCTGATGCATGAAGATAATGACTCTCTTATGCCGAAACCAACAACATGAGGGCATAATAAATATCCAAAAGACAACCCCTAGCTTATGGATGGAAGTAAATATATAGGTGAGGGAGGTAGTTTAGGAATTCTTATCCATTTACAAATCTAGGCTTGAGATCCACTTGAGATGGGAGGATGAACTCAAGGGATAAGAGGTTAAATATCCAAGGTAGGATTAGATAGGATTCAAATTTCTTATCCAAGGTAAATGGTTGAAGAAACCTCTAGAAGCTTCTAGACTAGGAAGCTTCGTGATTATTTTTATTTTTCTCAAATTTATAGAGTCAATGCAACCCTAGTAAAGGATAACTTACTGGTGATTAGCACAGGTCCAAAGTGGGTCAACTTGGTGGTCAATGCTGCTCCCTAAAGGGCTAGCATGCATTGGGCCTTAAAAGCATGGAAATGAAGTAGTCAAGGTCCAAAAATATGGATTTTGGAGAGTCATGCTTAGGGCTTTGTGTAGGGATGATGATAAGGTGTTGAAGGATGTGAATTGACCTACTTTGATGGCCTATTGACCATATATAGAAAAATAGCATATAAAATATTTCCCTTCAATGCCTAAAGTAAAATGACAACTCATGACTGAAGTGCTTTACTTTGTGACAAGTCAATATTAAGAACAACCTGTCGAGGTCATCATTTGTTACAATACATTTACATCAAGACATCTTTGCTGAGGGAGGCATACCCATGCTCATCTCATAAGCTAACATTACATGTACATTGATCAAGAAGACATGTCCACTGATGACAAAGGGTGGACCCATGATTGGATGCCTGTTTGTATTATCATTGGCATCATACTTTGTGATTTCGAATTAATCCTAAAATTGCAGCCCGAACGGCTAGATCTAGGGTCTTTTATCTCATTCACACGATCATCTAATGTACAATTCTAACCATGTGAATTAGTGATTTGAAGTCAAACATGGTAGACACCATCTAATTACCGACCAATGATGTAATTCATTAACAGATGCGAGAGAAACCACTGATGATGTTAATGGTTCTTAAGGTACTACAATATAATCCATATGGTGTGAATGAATGAGTTTAATTCAAACACCATACAAATTATTTCAGTTAAAGGCCAATGATGTAAACATGTCGCTGAGATTGAGGAACTTTCCATTGATGTATGTGAGCACCAAGGTACCAATGGGATGTTCCTAAGTCAACTTCCTGGATAATGAGTTGATGTTGACAGGAAGCGACCCATCGCAGGAGGGACTTGATGTATCCATCATCAATTACACAAAATGGGTATCATGATTTGAGATAGAATGATCATAATGATGTTGACATGGAACTGGATCAAGAACGACAAACATGGAATGAAGGCTTAAGAGTATTGTAGCTGATATTGGTTGAATGACTTCTCTTGAACATATGGACGGCATTGAGTGGAGTTGGAAGCATTGACCCAAAATTGAAAGAGGATGATTTGATAAGGTATGATGAACCAAAATACAAGAATATTTCCAACCCAACAACCACAGAGATGAAGTGGAAGAGTTTCATGTTGAATATTAACTCGTTGCCATTAACAAGTGGAGTACCCTATTTTCCCAATTTCCCCAACCATTACTGGTCAATACCTCTTTAATTTTAACAATATTGATGAGGATAACATATACTTGATCTGTAAGTTCATCCTTAATATGAATCCCTCTAACAATTTTTAACGAACCTAGAGAAGGAGTAGCTCGGTCTCGTTATGTTTGATGATTCCATCGTTGTTTTATGTTTTTAAGAGTCCAGCGAAGGTGAAAACTAGACATCTTTTTCATGTTTATAGAGTTTGAAAAAGAGGAGAAAAAGAAAACTCCAAAGGTTACTTTTTTTAGATAGTCCCTTGAGTTGAAAAAGGCAAAAAATGATACCCAAGAGAAACTTTTAGTCGTGGGCAACTAAGGTATTCCATTTTCGTAAGTAGCCTATGTAAGTCCGAAAAATGGTTAAACAGATTGTGTATACATATTTTCATTTAATTTAACAAGTTCAAAAAGACAAGTGCTCGACAATCTTTTCATATTTTGGGAGTCTGAAAAAAGATGAAAGAGGACTCCAAATGGTTCCTTTTTCATGTGTTTACAGAGCCCGAAAAAGTGATAAAAGCATGCTCTCGATCAAATGATTTATTTCCATTGAAAACATGTCAAAATCCATTAAAAAACTGTCGACATGCTCAGAACACCATCAAAGAGACTAAAAATACTTGTTTCGTGATAAAACAGAATCGTAACTAGGTCAAAACATTAAATGTGAATAAAATAATAATGAAAAATTAGCATAAATAACAAAAATGACAATTAATTTTTACCATTTCACACTTACCCTTTGATGTTAGAGATCTAAGTAGTTTTTACCCTCAATCTTTTGCAGCTGATTGTGGAAAATCTGGTCGATCATTTATGACATCGTCACTTCCAGGTAGGAGCTAAAACCTTTCTCTTTCATTTCATGGTTGCATTTTATGATTTATTGCAAATTTTATTAGTTTTTGGAGGCCCTAGGGCACTAATTACTCGCCCTAAGATTAGTGCACCTCCACAAGGTCAAAAGGTGTGTTGAACATAGATTAATTGCACTAGGAGGAGAATTAAAATGCACTATCATCCCTTAGGGGGGTGCACTGAGTGAAATTACCAATTTGATTTCACAAGTTCCTCTCAAATTTTCCCAATTGTTTTTGCATGAAAAGGTTCCTAATGAGTCTCCTTATGATGTTTCAGGTCTTCATTGGAATAAAGTTGCTTTGATATGGAGGGAAAGAGAACATGAAGAATAAGATATGAATGTAGCAAACGATCCTGCTACCATCCAAGCATTAAGAGGTTGTCAACTACTAAAATTCATATGGCTTCCTGGAATGAGGAAACAAATGGAACTGTTAGAATATCTTGTGCATACATGGGATGTTCAGGCTCAGGCATTTAGACTAGGAGCACATCTACTTGAAATACAGGTTGAAGATATATAATTTTTTACTATTTATCTAGGAGAGTTGCCCCCATCTCTTTCACGGGTATGAGAAGGGGAGGAGAAACAGTCAAATATTATGTCGTCACTCATTGCAGACCTCGATCCCAGTCGAACAAGGATGGGAAGATCAACATAAAATATGTGGTTTAATTATCATTAAGGACAATCTTGTTCATTATTTACAGATTGGCCGACAACTCTATACTACATGTGACCAACAAGTCTTACATGTAGTACACTCTAGAATGTATAGAGAAAAAATTTTTCAACTGGAGTGAGGGAGTGTTGTTCAACATGAAAGAGAAGTTGACTAAAGAAAAAGATGGATGATTGAAGAAATTTTTCTATGGTTTGAACTTGATCTCCTTTGATTTAGAGTGAATTCCATTGCTACAACCTCACCATATCTCACTCGATCCCACTAATCCGAGAGTTCCATGGATGAGGAAGTGGGTGTATCTCATGTCCCAACATGTAAATCCGTCGTCTATGAGCTTCACATCGGTTTTCTTCAGATGGCTATGAATGTAGCTTATTATGGTAGATGATTATCCATACGTAAGGATGGATTTTCGTGGAAACTTGAGCTCATGCTTCCTAAGGGCAAGTGATGGGTGTTATAGGTAAGACATTTTGACCATTTTTTTAAATAATTTTTTTGTGTTTTTTTTTTTGTATTTGAGACTAAACTATTGATTTTTATATGCAAATATTGGACCCATTTGACTTGTGGGTGCCTCATATCTCCAACGTTTCGAGGACCCACAACAGGCACTAGCACTTATACAAGTTGTTGCAGCAGGTCGAGATGTATTACAGGATATCAATGTGGCTAATACCATAGCATAGGTGGAGAATCACATGGACGGTTTGACACATGGCATAGTTGAAACCACAATCGACCAACTTCCTATGAGATTGCAACGACATATTATCAGAGTACCTATCCATATCAGCTGGCTATTGTGCAAGATAACTCGCAGATTGGCGTGTTAACATGACCACTATGATTAGTCTACTAGGGGCCTTATAACCATATTTTTCATTTATATTTTTCGATATGATAGGCCATGTGGCCATATGTGTCTCGGGAAAAAAATAACTTAAAACAAATTTTTTATATATAACAACTATCTTTAGTGTCTCTTATGTTTCTATTATCTCTTTTAATGGATGTGATGGGTATTCAAATTTATTTACTTATGTCACAAATGTCTATCTAAAACAAGATTAGCCAATGCATCTTTCAATGTATTTAGACTTCTATAAATGTGTTGACATTGGGTGAAATCAAATTGTTTTTCTAAAAGGCGAACCCTTAAGAACATGTGGAGCATAATTTGACTTCTAACTTAATAAACATTAGTCAAATGTAGTACTACAAGCTATGAGTCAAGTCTAATAACTATACGATAGATACCAGGTGAAATAACATCAGATAATAGCTCAATCATTGCACTATACTCAGTGATGTTATTGGCAGAGAGACCAATAAAAATCTCTTGTAGACTCACTAATTCGTCATTTGGAACAAATATAGCCCACCCTCTGGAAGATAGGTTCTATGTACTACAACTAGCATCATCAGCATAACCAGTGTATGGTTCAAAGGATGTCAAAATATTCAAATTAAATGTAAACAGGATTAACGGAAACCATAGAAAACCCTAAAGGGACACACTGCAAACACACTCAACACACCTACATATAGCATGGACAAAATTCACTATGTAAAACGTCAAGCATAATATTTCTTAAGGTACAACTAATTTCTAGGTTGCACCAATGGAACTCCATCAAAGTCAACTAGCTAATATGCCCCTTTAGCAAGAACACATTTGACAATATATGGACCCAGAAACATTGTCTCAAACATTCCCGATCTTAATTTATCGATGTCTTGATCGTAAATCATGACAAGTTTTCCTTCTGAGAAGACATGAGGCTTGACACTTGTCAATTTACACCTTGATACAATTCTTATGGGATTCATTAGTTATGGCGACATCAAATCAAGTTTCATCTAAGCATGTCATGTTAAAGAAAGTATAACTATGCTCGGTATGTAGAAATTCTCATTGTAGATCACTTGATAATGCAATGTAACTAAAGCAAAATAATTGATCTACTTCTACAAACAAACTTGTGGAAGCTTAATCAATTTTGAGCAAGATCAAATAGAACACATATAATAGATGAAGAAGAAATCAATCACACATGAACACAGAATAATACTCTGGGGAAATCCTCAGCTAAAAACCCCACTATCTGTATTATCATACAAGTGGAAATATATTAGGATTACACAAAGATTTAGATCTCAAGCTATCCAACTCTCAGTACAATCCCTCACTACTGCTCATAGATAGAATAGACAACACATATGCCTTCAATCCTCCAAGCCTCCTATTTCCTTGCGCAGTTTCTCCTGGGTCTTCCAGCTGCAACCTATAATTATCACCTCACACACAACACTGACCTCTGAAATAATTGCGCAATCCTGAAGGAGATAATTCCTTCTACATGGATGAGTTTCCTTTTATAGGAAAATTCCTCCAACTGATAGTACATTGTCCCTTCCTTTAATCTCAACTGGGTCTATGTCTGAACTGACATGCATGAGTTATTTATGAGAGAATATTCAGTTATTTGGAGAACACTAGTTGCATGCATGCATGCATTGACTAACTAAACTCACAATTAGTTCCTCCAACTGTTTGGAACTAATTTAACTAGACTTAACTCAGTTAACTAAGCTAACTAATTACAACTCATATACAACTCATCCTTATTTGCTTAATTAAGGGATAACTTCCTCAATCAAAGGGATAACTGTTGCATGTCTTCACAAAGAATTCATGTTTGATTTTCTTCAACTAATTAACTCAAGATGAACTAATTAATTTTTTTTCAAACAACTAACGAGACTAAATTCATATTTTAATTCTCAATTTCAATTCAGGGAATAATTAAAATTGGAATCTATCCCGAAATGCTATTTATAGCAATGTTATTTTTAGCATTTCTATTTTTTTCTATTTCCAACAAAGTTGGAGTATATCCTGAAATGCTATTTATAGCAATGCTATTTTTAACATTTCTATTTTTATCATTTCTCATTGCTATTTTCAACACTCCCACTCAATAAGAAATGCACTCAACTCGAACCCGATCCTGAGCCTTTGTAACGTTCTGCATGCAACACTTCTCTCAAGTGTTGTTGCTCCAACAACTCTAGGAACACAAAAAATATCTAACCTGAATTAGAATGATGCCTCTATCATCAAAGTCTCTAACTGCTATTTCCTTTTTCGGCTGAAAACTCTACACCTCTGTGCTCTTCAGTATCTGACTGCTTTAGCCTCTGTCACTTTGATCTCTGACTGCATCAATCACATTGATTTCTCCTGCTACATCCATGCTGTTGCTGGTCCTATCTCCCAGCACTGCTTCTGCACTACACCTCCTCTCATCATGTTGCATTGTGCTACCCAACGCTACACTACAACTCAATTACTGAGAAGTAAGTAACTGATCTCCCAACTGACCTCCCTATTGAGCTAGAAACACACTGTGATGCTGAAGCTCCCTCTACCACTCCATCTGTTAGAGTCGGTCTTGTCAGTCCTCTGTCAGAGATCAAAAATCTTTCTACATTTCATTTTTAGGAGTCTCGCTTCATTCACTCAGCTATATTCCGATAGGGGCATGCCATAATCTGACGGAAGGGTCTTGTCCGTCATTTCCCCTCATGCCTTATCCTGTTGGTTTAGGTCTGTTTGTCAAATAATTTTAAAGGTCATTTACAGTTCTATTCTAATATCTTGATAAGAAAAGATTCAACTTGGTCATTAGGTCTAGGGTTTGCAAATTGTTGTTCTCAAAGTGCTTCAATAATACTTGCAGGCCAGAGGAAGGTTCAATAATTCACTCAAATGATGTTTCTGAGCAAGAAAAGATGAATTTTGGAACACTGAGAGAGGTTTTTGTCCATAATAGGCCAAGGGAGAAAAACATCCTTCACATTTTACACAGCTATCATGGTTTTAGAGAAATGTCAAAACTACAATTGCCTTGGGAGAATTGATGTGCCTCTAAAGTGACCTTGGGAAAATCAAGTTTTCTCCTAGCTTGGTTAGCCAAATGACTTGCTTGATGAGTAAAATGATAGCTTGACACAAATCGCTTTCTAATGAGCTATCATGAGCTCAATTTGGAGTTGAGGAACACCTTCAAACGTTGACTGCAACAGCACTCTGCGTTGAGGCAACCTCATTTGGCACATTTTGACCAGTCTTGGGAGATTTGATTTTTGACAGGGAAAATGAATTCCAAATTGAACAATTATGATTGGATTGGAAATTAGACTCAAAGAACGTTCCAACGAGCTATTCGGCACCCACTTTTGACACTAGGAAGGCCTCCAAAAGGCTCCTGCAAAAAGGCACAGGGCACTGGGAAGGCGCGACGCACTGGGAGAAATTTTCCAGTGTAAATTTACACTGGCGCGGTGCACATGGGAGGCATGGCGCACTGGGCTAAAAGGTCTGAAATTCATTGAAATCTTCCTCCAAATTGATAATTATTAATTCCACAAGTAGGTAAAACTTCCATTTTGGTGTTTCATCCAAGTTTGTACTAGGGTATGGTGGTTTATGGATGCTAATGATTGAAACAAATATTCAACCCTTTCATTTTGAATTCCTCACATGTAAACTGCTGCCTAGGGTTTCAAAACTTGTTCGACACCAAGGTCACTCTTTTCCATTATCTCTCTTGTCCTTAAACCCCTTTTTTCCTTGACTCCATTGTTCCCCATCCCCTAAAATTACTAAAACCCTATCCTAAATTCCCTTTCCCAAAACTTTCAAAGGTGAAACCCTAAACCCTATCCCACACATAAAACCCCTCACAACCCTCCTATATTTCCCAAAAAAATATCTCCCAATAGTCCCTAATCCCTCACTATTTTTCCCTCCCCTTACTGTCCCTCATGTCATTATTTTCTCTTGGTGACAAAGGTCAAGCACATCATCAAAGGCATTACAAGAGAGTGTGACATATCAACACCTATTTGTCCAAGACAGTTTGTCCACTAGCAGACATGACATCTGATCCATCATATGATCATGAAGAAGAGGCACACAATGATTTTCCAACAGAGGTACATGCACCCAGGAGGCCTCATAGAGGTGGCAAAACATCTGTGAAGACCAGTAGGCTACCCAACGAAGCCTAAATGAGAGGACACCCATTCGACAGGAGGTAGAGGCTGATCGAGAGATTTGGCTCAAGAGGATCAACATCCACTTAGAGAAAGCTATTGGCAAAACCGACAAGGAAAAAACATTATTGAGGCATATGGTCTATCATTACAGGGCACACAATATGAGTTCCAAGGCTCGGATAAGGAATTTGAAGGCGAAATTGAGGAAGGCAACAAAAAGACAAAAGAGGCAAAAAGAGCAAGATCGTCTCCGAATCTTGGCCAAAACCTCTTTGGCCCAGCATGACACTTCATAGAGAAGCTCCAGCCCAAATTTCAAGAAATTTGGAGCATTTTTTGCATTTTGGAAAATTTTTGTACAAAAAACAGGGTTTTTCTCCCTGTGCGTCGCGCCACTGGCGCGACGCTTATGATAGGGAGCTCCAAATCATGAAATGTTTATATTTTTGGATTCAGCATGAAAAATCATGACTTTTGGTGCATGGCCAAGAATTTTGGGCAAGGTTTGAGTCCCCAGGAGGTCAAAAACACTCAAAAAATGACCTCTTTGCCCCTATTTTGACACACAGGAAGCAGTCTTGGGATATTGAAGTTTTGGAGGGGAAAATGAGTACCAAATTCAGAAATTCTACTTGGGTTGGAAAGTAGACAAATAGGGATTTCTAACAAGCACACTTGGGCATAATTTGGACTTCCGAAAGTACCTCAAAATTGCCTCCAAAGTGGGGCAATCCATACAGTTTTGGGCGCAGCGCACAGAGACCCAAAGGCCAAAATCACTTCCGCTCCGTGAAATTTCGATTCGCGATTTTCTCCAAGTGGGCCCGTTCATTCACACTACATTTTTCCCGGCACCTGAGGCAAGTTTAAAATTATTTTCAGTAAATTTTGGCTTTTATCCAAGTGGCAAAAGGAAGGCGAGCAGTCACCCAAAAATCTACGCTACATTTTTCTCATTTTTGTAATGCTGCACCTGTCAGTAATGGTTGGATTTTCATTTCCAGTTTGTAATGATTTAAAAAAACTCCCCAACTTTGGTTCATTCCATTTCCTGATGGAAAATTATATTTATTGTATGAACAACCATTTGCAAAGGGTTGGCTGGAATTTCTGGGAGCAGTGTGGAGGAAAAACCCAGCACTTGCATTGTACAGTTTTGGCAGCGATTTTAATGAAATGATATAGCTCTGATTCAGGAGACTCGTGTGGTGTGAGTTTAGCAATTTGTTTCTTCTTTATATTTCATATGTAACTTGTAATGTTTTGCAGTTCATTCATATTTCATTGACAGTTGAATGCTTTTTAAGTATGAGAGGCAGAATCCAGTTAGTTGCTCTACCTCGGGAAAGCATTCATCTTTTGTGTTCCTCTTCTGTCTGAAAATGATTCATCACCTATGCCCCTTTTCAGCTTCTCATACAGTATTTCCAATCCATATTATTCAAATTTGATTGCTAAACTTACTGCCTATCATGCCTCAAGAAACAATATGTGTCTTTGATTTAATTTCTCATCTCATGCTATCCTTTGTCCCCATACAGCCTAGAAAACTCATTCATTCATCAAAATACCTCTTTCATATTTGTTTACTAGCCTAAAATCAGTTTCCTATTTTGGTCATCTCTAGCCCCATTGATTTTCTCTAGCTGAGCGTGACCCGGAGAGAGCCCTCTCCTGTTCTGGTAGGGCTAGCTACCAGACTGAGCGTGGTTTGTGGTTACCCTGAATTTTGCCTTCCTTCAGTCTAAGGCAGATTTAGGCTCTAACACCATCCACATATGTCTCTACCCACTTAGCCAGTACTGCTACTCCTCGCCGAAGCTCCTATAGCAAGGTCTAATCAAAGATGCTGGGTACCTCAAGGATCCTGCCCCTATTTCAGCCTTCTTGGGACTAGAACTTCACATCGCCCCACCTCACACATGGAGGTATGGCTGCATGTGATCCCTTTGCCCACATGGCTCAAAATTTCCCCCTACTGGAGGTCTCTACATGAGTGGATGCCTCCACTTGGTCTCCTCTCGGCTTCTCCAATTGTGGCTACTCCACAACCTCCTAAAGTTGCTTCACCAATTGTGGCTCCTCCATAATTGTTTGAGACTTCTTCTAGCATTGCATGTTGAGAGGTAGTGTACTCTCCCTCTCAACCACCAAGTCTCCAATAGTTGCCTTGCTCCTCAAGGCTTTGCATGCATCTTGAACCTCAAGAGCATAAAGGTTCTTGACTCGTGAACTAATCTGCTTCACCCGTCTTATGGTGATGTTTCTAATGAAAACCTTTCCCTTACTGAAGACTACATCATAGCCTTTGTCCTCCAAACTCGCGATCAATACCAAGTTCTTCTTCAGTCTAGGCACATATTTCACATTTTTCAAGGTAATGAGAGCTCCATGCTCCCTCTGAAAAGCAACTGTGCCCACTCTTGAAACACTATACCTTTCATCATGACCCATCTCTATGCACATCCAGAGGTATTTCTCATCCAAGGTATTGAACAAACTCTTATTGCCAGTCATGTGGAATGAGGCTCCACTATCAAGAAACCAACCATAACCCGTTTTCGATGAACCCATGCATGCGATGAGGGTAAAATCCAATTCGAACTATGAGGCCAATGCCTCACATTCAGATCCTTCCAATCTTGGATTTCTTCAATGGATAATTAGTTGCATAATGGCCCACATCATGAAAATTAAAGCATCGCACTCTAGATTTCTCAATCTTCTTCCCACCATCAGAAGTACTTGGTTTTGGATGAGAATCCTTCTCCTTCCCTTTCCTTGCCTTACTGGCTAAGGCTAGATTTTCTTCATCCTCCTTAGATGAAGAACCATCTCTGGTGCTCCTCCTGCATCAGATCCAACCACAAGCGTTCCCAATCTGGCAGTTTTTCTCTTCCATTCACTGATTCTTGGTAGCTATGCCAGCTCTTAGGAAGACCGAGGAGAGCAAGACTAACCATGTCATCATTGGCTATCGTGATTCCTACACTTCCAAGCTCATCTCTGCAGGTCATGAGCTTGTTTAGATATGTAGAGATCGTGTTGCCCTTTTCACACTTGATTTTCCAAAGCTTGTCCTTCAGTGCCAACTTTCTCTAATCACTGCTACTATGATATAGATCCTTCAATGTCTTCGACATTGAAAACAGTGTCTCCTTCCCATGGAGACTCGAGACAATATGGTCTTGAACTCCCTCTAGAAGAATACTCCTTGCTCTCACCACACATTTCTTCCATTCTGCCAATTCTTGGGCATTAGCTACTGCTGGCTTGGGGAATTCTTGATTAGTGAAGTCCTTCAACCCATTTTCCTCTAATATTGCTTCCATGGAATCCTTCCAAGCTATGTAATTCAAGCTTCCATCTAGGGCATACTCGAGTCTCAAGCCATTGAACGCCATTGGTGAACTTTGAGATGCTCGAAGAAATCAATTTTGTACCTACAATAAAGAACTTCAAACTTCAAACTTCTCCCTTCTTTGTATACTACTCTCTACTTTGATCACCTTTGCTCCGATACCATGTAGAAATTATCACTGTAGATCACTTGATAATGCAATGTAACTAGAGAAAAATACTTGATCTACTTCTACAAACAAACTTGCAAAAGCTTAATCGATTTTGAGCAAAATCAAATAGAACACATATAATAGATGAAGAAGAAATCAATCACACATGAACACAGAAGAATACTCTGGGGAAAGCCTCAACTAAAAACACCACTGTCTATATTATTATACAAGTGGAAATATCTAAGGATTACACAAAGCTTTAGCTCTCAAGCTATCCATCTCTTAGTACAAGCCCTCACTGCTAGTCATAGACAGAATAGACAACACATATGCCTTCCTTTAGTCCTTCACGCCTCCTATTTCCTTCCTTAGTTTCTCCTAGGTCCTCCAACTAAAACCTGTGTAATTCTTACCTCACACACAACTCTGACCTCCGAAATAACTGCACAATCCTAAAGGAGGTAATTCCTTCTGCATGGATGAGTTTCCTTTTATAGGAAAATTCCTCCAACTAATAGTACATTGTCCCTTCCTTTAAGCTCAACTGGGTCTCTGTCTGAACTGACATGCATGAGTTGTTTATGAGAGAATATTCAGTTATTTGGAGAACACTAGTTGCATACATGCATGCATTAACTGACTAAACTCACAGTTAGTTCCTCCAACTATTTGGAACTAATTTAACTGGACTTAACTCAGTTAATTGAGCTAACTAATTACAACTCATCCTTATCTCCTTAATTAAGGGATAACTTCCTCAATCAAAGGGATAACTGCTGCGTGTTCTCACAAAGACTTCATGTTCGATTTTCTCCAACTAATTAACTCAAGATGAACTAATTAACTATTTTTCAAACAACTAATGAGACTAAATTCGAATTTTAATTCAGGGATTAATTAAAATTGGAATCTATCCCGAAATGCTATTTATAGCAATGCTATTTTTAGCATTTCTATTTTTTACTATTTCCAACAGAGTTGGAGTATATCCTAAAATGATATTTATAGCAATGTTATTTTTAGCATTTCTTGTTGCTAATTTCAACACGGTATTTACAAATGTAACTTTGATCTTTGTACTTGTCAAGAAAAATAAATATTATTTTTATAAATTAAATGAATGAGTTTCTTTCTCATTTCATAGGTCTAGAAAAGTCAAAGAGTCAAAGTCATATGTAAGAAGCTCTTCTTGAGCCTTCATGTAATATATATGGGTCAACCGAATGTATAAGAACAACCCTGCAAGACCAGCACAATCCTCTTGAAGATAAGCAAGAAAAATGATGAAAACACAATCACGTCAACTAGAAAAATGAATTTAAAGTCATTTAAGTTTATTCGGTAATGTCAACCTATTATGGGGGCACAAAACATATAAATATGCTGCTATAGTCAACACAAAAAAAACACTTCGCATCAAAGAACTTTGCATCACAGAACATTGGATCACAGGACTTCGAATCACTCTGAAACTTCAGTGACATGTAATCTCAAGGAAGCACAATGACAGGATCTCGGTGGCAATCACTATGATACATAATCTCGGGTCTCTCTATAATATTTTGTGGGAAAAAGGATTTTGAATACCTCTATTATCCTAGGTGATGATCAAAGTAAAATATAGCAGTCGTATGACCATGATCTCTTCTAGTTTTCAATGACTATCTTCTCGAAAGTTATAACCTCGACATGCATATAAAGAACCTCTGTCATGCTATATCTCATTTTGTATATATACGTAGTCACACTCTTGATATATCTACAATGGAGAGGATCATATAGTCTCGGCATGCATATAAAGAACCTCAGTCATACTCTGTCTCAGTTTGTATATATACGTAGTCATAGTCTTGATGCATCTACAATGGAGAGGATCATGCAGTCTCGGCATAACATCAAGACACAATCATGATCTAAGTATAGTCATAACTATGACCTCATATCGTTGTAGCAATGTAGTAAGATGATACAGTAATGATGGTGCGGTTGAGATGATGTGAAGATGGAGTAATGGTGTAGAACCAATGATCTCATTGTCATAATCAGTATCTCAATAGAAGCACAATAATGTTCTTTGTGATGACAACAACAAGGAGGATCTCAATAATGCAGTGATGATCAAATCAACAACGATGAAGAAGAGGATTGGTGTATTCGTCTCGGAGTGGCATAGTAAGTCAAGGTTCATGGTCTTGGTGTTTGTCAATTGGAATCTCTATAAGAAGAATTATGTGCAGGTTTTCCTCTCCAAGAGGGGGAGGTTAAGGCCCTGGAAGAATGTCAACATCCTGTGTTCTTGTCTCTTTTTTTTGGTAGCTATTTGTTGAAATAAGAAACACACACTCTAATAATGTCAAAGAGAATATTATGCTAATAATAAAATTAAAAACTCCTCACAAATAGTTACCAGGTCAAGAATAATCTCATTAACTTCATGTGCCCTATATTCTTCAACATGGTATTGGATCTATGGTTTTAGTCTAAGGAAGGGCAGAATAGAGACATACAAAGATCGGTCTCCAAAGACATCAAAGAAAGTTGGAAGGTGTGAAGGAGAAAATCTACAACAGTAAATGTAGAAATTTCATCGTAGATCACCTGATAATGCAATATACTAAAGCAAAATACTTGATCTAATTCTACTATCAAACTTTGCGGAAGCTTAATCAATTTGAGCAAGATCAATCGAAACACATATAATAGAGAAGAAGAAATCATACACATGAAACATAGAAGAATACTCTAGGGAAAGCCTCAGCTAAAAACCCCGCTGTCTGTATTATCATATAAGTGGAAATATCTTAGGATTACACAAAGCTTTAGCTCACGATCTATCTAGCTCTTAGTAAAATCCCTCGCTGCTACTCATAGATAGAATAGACAACACATATGCCTTCCTTCAGTCCTCCAAGCCTCCTATTTCCTTGTGCAGTTTCTCCTAGGTCCTCCAGCTGCAACCTGTGTGATTCTCACCTCACACATAACACTGACCTCTGAAATAATTGCGCAATCCTGAAGGAGTTTATTCCTTCTACATGGATGAGTTTCCTTTATAGGAAAATTCCTCCAACTGATAGTACACTATCCCTTCCTTTAATCTCAACTGGGTCTTTCTCTGAACTGACATGCATGAGTTATTTTTGTGAGAATATTTAGTCATTTGGAGAACACTAATTTCATGCATGCATGCATTAACTAACTGAACTCATAATTACTTCCTCCAATTGTTTGGAACTAATTTAACTAGACTTATCTCAGTTAACTGAGCTAACTAGTTACAACTCAAATACAACTCATCTTTATCTCCATAATTAATGGATAACTTCCTCAATCAAAGGGATAACTGTTCCATGTCCTCACAAAGACTTCATGTTTGAATTTGTCCAACTAATTAACTCAAGATGAATTAATTAATTATTTTTCAAACAGCTAGTGAGACTAAATTCGAATTTTAATTCTCAATTTTAATCAATGCTATTTATAGCAATGTTATTTTTAGCATTTCTATTTTTTTCTATTTCCAACAAAGTTGTAGTATATCCTAAAATTCTATTTATAACAATGTTATTTTTAGCATTTCTTGTTGCTATTTTCAACACTTCCTCTCAACAAGAAAGGCATTCAACTCGAACCTGATCCTGAACCTTTGGAATGTTTTGCATGCAACACTTCTCCCTAGTGTTGTTGCTCCAGAAACTCTAGAAAGAAAAAAATATCCAACCTGAATCATAATGATTCCTCTATCATCAAAGTCTCTGACTACTATTGCCTCTGTCGACTAAAAACTCTATACCTCTGTGCTCTTCAGTATTTGACTACTCTAGCCTTTGTCACTTTGATCTCTGATTGCATCAATCACATTGATTCCTCCTACTGCATCCGTGTTGCTGCTAGTCCTATCTCCTAGCATGCATCTGCACTGCACCTCCTCTCATCCTATTGCATCGTGCTGCCCACTGCTGCACTGCAACTCAATTACTAAGAAGTAAGTAACTAACCTCCCAACGACCTCCCTGATGGGCTAGAAACACACTCTGATGCTAAAGCTTCCTTTGTCGCTCCATTCGCATCTGTATCTACCCACTCAGCTAGTCCTGCTACTCCACGTCAGGGCTCCCATAGCAAGCTCTAATCAAAGATGTTGGGTACCTCAAGGATTTTGCCCATATTTCAGCCTTCTTGGGATTGTCACTCCACATCGCCCCACCTCCTACCTGGAGGTATGGATGCATGTGATCCTTCTGCCCACTTGGCTCGAAATTTCCCCTACTTGAGGTCTCTGCATGAGTGGATGCCTCCCTTAATCTACTCTCAGCTTCTCCAATTGTGGTTGCTCCACAACCTCCTGAAGCTGCTTCACCAATTGTGGCTCCTCCACAATTGTTTGAGACTTCTTCTGGCACTGCATGTTGAGAGGTAATGTATCCTCTCTCTCAACCACCAAGTCTCCAAAAGTTACCTTGCTCCTCAAGGCTTTGCATGCATCTTGAACCTCAAGAGCGTACAGGTTCTTGACTAGCACACCAATCTCTTTCATCTTTCTCGTCGTCACGAAATTTTCTGGAAAAAGAGTTGATTTTAAATCAGCGATATCTCCCTCATCCGAACTCCGATTCAGCCGATTGTTTTTTTGAATTTGGGTATTTTTTCGCAAGGAATCTAGATCTCTTATTTGTTTCTTAAAATTTTGCAAAAAAATTTTCAGATGTGCTCTGCAAAATCGCGGCCCAAATATTTTTTCACTTCGAATTTTCTTCTTCATATATTGTTCACTGCTTCAATAACCTGGCTCTGATACCATGTAGAAATTTCACCCTAGATCACATGATAATGCAATATACTAAAGAAAAATACTTGATCTACTTATACTATCAAATTTTGTAGAAGCTTAATCAATTTGAGCAAGATCAATCAGAACACATATAACAGAGAAGAAGAAATCATACACATGAAACACAAAAGAATACTCTGGGGAAAGCCTTAGCTAAAAACCCCGCTATCTGTATTATCATACAAGTGGAAATATCTCAGGATTACACAAAGATTTAGCTCACAAGCTATCCAGCTCTCAATACAATCCCTCACTGCTGCTCATAGACATAATAGACAACACATATGCCTTCCTTCAGTCCTCTAAGCCTCCTATTTCCTTGCGCAGTTTCTCCTGGGTCCACCAACTGCAGCCTGTGTGATTCTCACCTCACACACAACAATGACCTCTAAAATAACTGTGCAATCCTGAAGGAGTTGATTCCTTCTGAATGGATGAGTTTCCTTTATAGGAAAATTCCTCCAACTGATAGTACACTGTCCCTTCCTTTAATCTCAACTGGATCTTTCTCTGAACTAACATGCATGAGTTATTTATGAGAGAATATTTAGTTTTCTGGAGAACACTAGTTGCATGCATGCATGCATTAACTGACTAAACTCACAATTAGTTCCTCCAACTGTTTGGAACTAATTTAACTAGACTTAACTCAGTTAACTGAGCTAACTAATTACAACTCAAATACAACTCATCTTATCTCCTTAATTAAGGGATAACTT